>APFE031399357.1:0-12432 GCA_000404065.3 Pinus taeda
GATATATCTCCCTTGGCGAGCATGTTTAACATATTTAAACAATCATCCCTTAAACCTCTGAGTAATATTGTTTTGCTAATTTCCTTATATCTGGATGATCAGATCTCTGTATATTGTACTGCAGCCTTTCTATATAGTCCTCCAGATTCTCATCCGACTTTTGTGCCATATTGAACAGTTCATCCTTCTTTTCTTTCGTCCGGCAGTAGTCTTGATATTTAAGCAGAAATTTTCGTTTCATCTGTTCCCATGTTGTGATCACCTGACTTCCGAGGCTCATGAACCATCTTAAAGCATTCCCTTTTAAGGTAGCTGGAAACAATTTCAACTTTTGAGCGTTAGTAACATAATCATAACTTCTGCATAATATGTCAAATTCGAAAAGAAACTCATCCGGATCTTCGGAGGATAGACCATGAAAGTTAGGTAAAGCAGACAATGGAATATTTTTCATTGTTCCTGCAGGGAGATCACTAATAGGAAATCCCAAGGTAGAGAGGGAATTTTCATCCCTTCTGTCCCCTTCGGGCTCTACACGTCTTCCACCAAAGAGACCTTCATTGTCTCCTTCCATTGTTGGCTCTCCTACTGCACTTGCTTGATCGTCAGAGTCTTCTACTGGCTCTTCGACGTTTTCTACCGGTCGTCCAACGCTTTCTACTATTTTCTTAATGTATTCTGCTGATTTACTAGCACTTTCCTCTGACTCTCCAGCACTTACTGCTGGTTCTTCTATATTTTCAGGACCCACGACTTCCTCTGTTTTATAATCTGACTGGGGTGATTGCTGAAGTTTTGACTTTCGAGAGCTTAATCTTTGCGATGATTCAGCCTTTGATACAATCTCGTCAATAAAATTTTTTCGTCCTCCCCAGCCTTTGCCACCTGTGGGGTTAGTTTTCTTCTGGTTTCCGCGTCCTCACGTCATACAATCTGCACATTGAAAAGAAATAGATTTAATCGCTTTTGAAATCTATAATTACCTTCCCGGCATACGGCAGCCAAAAAGGTTTGTCGCTTTTAATTGTTTCCACAATTCAGCGCACAGTTAATTGTCCAACCCAGGATCTTTTATTTCAAAGGTAGTCTCGCACTGGATATGCTCAATTTCAAAAGCAGAAGCAATGTTGTATTAAAAGAAAGAACACACAGTTATTAATCTCACCAATCTACTGATTCACACTCTATTTAATCAAAGCTGAAGTTAATTAAGTTATAACGGAGATAATCCCTCTATTGCAGTTACAATTCAAATAAAGGAAAAATCAATCTGCAAGGAAAGAAATCAATCAACCATAGCGGGAACAGGACCCTATTCCTTAGTGAGGAACTTCAGCACCTAATGCCTGACATCTAATCACACTGTAAACTCAAGAGATCAAGACCCTATTCCTGTGAGCAGGAACCTTCAGCACCTGTTCTCTTGTTCTACTCACACTGCAAATAAAGGAAAGCAATTAATGAGAGCAGAACCCTATTCCTGTATGCAGGAATCTTCAGCACCTGTCTCCCAACATCATTCATTCATGCAATCAAAACAGAAATGGATATCTCAACTACTAAGAGTGAAATCATTCAATATATGCAGTGCTAAGGAAACAGAGTATTACTCAAGCTGTGTAACCCAGTGTCTAACAACAGAATCAAAATGAAGTGCAAACATATAAAGGATAAAACAATCTAGAAGAACCAATGGGCGAATCTTGTGAGGAAGGCGGGCCCTTTCCTTCTCACAAGATTCCCCGGGAGAAAGAATTAAATTGGAACGATCAAAAGAGAAATTTATTCATCTGTCAAAATCACTGATACATTACAAATGGAGACTAGCTCCAGTCCTCACACAGTATGCTCCTGTAGCTTTTACAATGACCGACCCCTTCTAATGATGATGTCTCCTCTTTTTAAAGAGGAGACATCATTTACAATTTACATGAGAGCAAATCTCAAATCTGTTCTTTTTTCCAAAATAGGATTATTCAGTTCCTCATAGACAAAATACTGTTACAACAGAGATAACAAGAATGCTATCTTCAGGATGATCCAGGTAATCATTTCTTCGTACTGCTGCCACTATTCTTCGAAAAGCTCTTCCAGAATCGCAAATTACGGCCAACGGAATTTGTGTGTTTGACGGCTGTTTCAGCAACTGAGTCAGTTGTTTCAGCAACGACCGCATATGCTTATCTGCAACCTTTGGATTTGTATTAGCAACGATACACTTCAATTAATGATAAAATATAAGAGTATTGTGGAATTAAATGTAAAACAGATTAATCATATAATAAAGAAGAGGTTTTTGTATACCTTGGGAAAAAACGAATGAAAATGATACTGGGATTCATGGTTATAAGGGTAAAGTGGTATCAAAATATATAGCAAAAATGATACATAGTGGGGTCCTAACATTGAACAATTTTAACTTCATATAAAGTATGCGCAATTTTGTATAATTATTTTTTTAAAGCGTATAAATGTATATGGAGACATTTTATAAAAATATGGACAAAAGGAAGTAATTGGTATGATAAAAGCCTAACCTAAAAAAAATAATATAATATTCTCCTAATCCATGAACCCATGATGAAAAGGTGTTACATAGTTAAACCTGCACGAGGAGGCAATAAATTTCAGCGTTAAGTGTGAATGCCATCTCATGCAGCATAAATTAATTGGGTTGGTGAGTCGTGACCTCGAGGCTTTCAACGAGTAGTGACCACCCTATCAGTTATGTTTACAACTTCTGGACTCCGATTCAAGTCCTAAATTCTAGCCATTTTCGCTATCACAGTTTTGAGAACAGATTGAAAAACACTCGCAGAGTTTGAGAACAGGAATATGTTCAATGGTTCTTAAGCTTCTTGCTGGTAGATTTCGTTAGAGAACAGGAATGTGTTCAATGGTTCTTAAGCTTCAATGGTTCTTAAGCTTCTTGGCTGTAGATTTGGCTACAGGTAGGTGGTTTTTGCACTTTCTTTTCTGTTTTTCTCTGAAATTTCTTTTGCTTTTTTATCCCAAAATTTTGAAATAATGACTCCATTGATCAAACTTGATTTTAATATATGAACAAAATCTTCTTGTGCTTGTGAGAATCTTCTTGTGATTTACAATTGTAGCAAATGAAGGACTATTGATTAGAAGTAAAAATTAATTTATAAAATTCAAGGTCGTAGGAAAAATTAACTTGTCTGCTTGGCTTCCTATTCAAAGAAACGTTTTCTGTACATTTTATTTTAGTAAATAATGGATTTTTCCAATTCATATATTAGGAATTACACATTTTTTTTTTTGCCTGGGGTTCAGGAGCACCTTGGTCAGTGAGTGATCGCTACGTAAAATATGGGCTAAATCGCCCCTCGCCTCGGCCTACTGCATCTGGGCTAGTCAGTGAGTGATCGCTACGTAAAATCTGGGCTAAATCGCCCCTTGGCCTACTGCATCTGGGCTAAATTGCCCCTCAACCTACTACATCTGGGCTAAATCGCCCCTCAGCCTACTGCAAGACCTGACCCCAAGGGCTTCGGGTGGATTCGACCCTGTGACCTCCCGATGGCGAGGCACGGTTTTTGACCAACTGAGCTAACCCTTGGTGCTGCCCAAAAATAAAATTAAAACAAGCAAAATCTCAATTCAAAAATATAACTTTCTTAAACCCAATTCAAAAATACAACTTTCTGAAACTAATTTTAATTAGAAACCTACAACAAGAATCAGTGCACTAGATTATAACGGTAGGGAAGTTGTAGAATGGTTACTAATTGCCATAATTTATGATCCATCAAAAGCCCAACAATACAACCGATTACAATCAAAGAGGGTAAAAATGGCCATCTATTTCATTATTTCCACAATTATAAACCGCCAACCATTTGCATTTAAGGCTACCATGTCTTTACCACAAAGGCTCTACAGTACTATCTCAAAACCCAAACCCTCTAAAAATCCAAAACAAAACAACTCGCTAAATAAAAGATAGACCTATATACACAACCGCCATTTACAACTTAACACACTGTTTTCCATTGAAGCCTTCACATTGTCCATCTTGATATTTACTGGTAGTCGGAAACACTCCAGAAAAAAGTGCAAAATCAACGCCAATAGTTGCCTGTTTTAGTAAACACTTATATCACATAATTTGTATTGATGATTTTAATTATTAGGATTCTCAGATGTTCAATTGAGTGCATACGACTTTGAAGTGTCTTGTCTGTTTTTCTTCTACCGCCATTGACAATAGCTACATTCTAAACTTCTATATAAGGGATTTCATAATTAGTTTGATTCGTGTAAAGAGGTCATAAGCAAAGATGAAAATAGGTGCTTTGCTAGTGAGATATAGTTAAATTTTTTACAAAATCGTAAATACTTTTATTTGAAATTGTGAATATGGGTAAGTAAATTGTGAAAACTGTGGTATTCAATAAGTGGATCTGTTTTGAAATTCCCAAATTGATTAAAAAATATATATATATTATTCAAATTTCAAGACAATATCTGAATTTTTTTTCAATGAAAATAAATTCAATATTTAGTTGAAAAATATTAATTACCACATGAATATTATTTTACCTTTGTGTAATATTTACAGGGACTTGTGCGAGATGGCTGCATTAGAGTGGGAGATAATGTGTGTTTCATACCATCATAACCCAAGGATCAATTCTCGGAACCTCTAGAATTAGATTTAATAATCAATGAATATAAATCTCTCATCTCTGCATATTTAACTAGATTTACTAATTTTCAGAGATATAAGAGAAGTCAATTTATTGATATTGCAAAATTCAAATATTTGATTTGTTTATATTGATTGAATTTTGAAAATATATAATTCAATCTCTAAAATATATCTGCTATCATGAAATAGTTATAAGCTGCTATCATGAAATAGTTATAAGCTGATATAAACAGAAGAGATCTGTGGATGATAGAAAGTTTAGAGTGACGAAGAAAAGTGTGAAATTTTTTTGCCCAATTATTAATAGCAATAATATACGTCCAATATTCATGTGAGAGTAAATATATATAAATATATTCACTATATAATCTAGAAATAAAAATTTACAGCGTAGATGCATATTTTTAATTTATTTTCTCACTATTTCTATTTTAAAAAGAAAAAAATATAAACATTTTAACAATTTGGAAAAATCACAAAAACGTTTTATCAACAAATCTGAAATGAAAATGTCGCTATGACACTTAAGTTGATTGGTACAACACATCATAGAAATTTTGATAATTACAAAAATTAAATAAAACTTATACAAATAAATATTAAAAGTCATATGATAGGCAATTTAAAAATAAGACTGTCATAAAAAATTCTTTGATAAATAAATTTTAACCATGTAAAATACCATGAGATGAAGACATGGACTAATTCTTTTAGGGCATATATTTTCTTTCATGCCCACTACTTTTACTTTTATCAGCTAAAGGAATAAATTAAACGTCTTTTGCTTCGTATTTGCTTCATTGATTTTGGCAACATGATTTAATCCAAATAAATAATGAAAGGCTTTTTGGAATATTGAGATCATTTATTGACCAGCCCTAATAAATTATTAAATTTCAACTTGTGTGAGCTGTTATGTTTTTATGATGTATAGACATTGATTAAGAGTAAGATGACAATTATTTTTCTACATTTAACCTTTTAAGATGTTGTATATAAATAAAAATTATTAAACTAGGCTGACCTTAATTAATTCTGATATATTAAAAAATTATTAGAAATTTAAATAATATATAAATTTTACATAAGTATTAAAATTTTATAAAATATTATATGTTAATAATGATAATATTAAAAATTTCTAATAAGTTTGTGTTTAATGAATAATATTTTCAGTTAATATTTGGACAAGTTTGCATTAATTTTTGTAGATGATATTTTGATTTATTTTAAGACTAAAGAAAAACATAAGGAACAATTGGCATCAATTGTGTAATTGTTGATAGAACACAAGCTTTATGCCAAGCTCAACAAATGTGATTTCTTTCACTTACAAGTTCAATATTTGGGACACATTGTTTTCAAGGAAGGAGTTGTAGTAGATTGTGTGAAGATCAAAGCCATCATGAAGTGGCGTACTCCTCAGAATGTGACGAAAGTTAGATCCTTTATGGGACTTGTTGGGTATTACCAGAGATTCATTCAAAACTTCTCCAACATTGGACATCCAATCACAACATTGCAGAGAAAAGTAATTTAATTATAATGCACACTATAGTGTGTAACCAATTTTGAGGGATTAAAACATATGACACAAACACCAATATTGAGAATCACAAACCAAGAAAAAGAGTTTGTGTGTGGCACAGATGTCTGCGAGGAATGGCTCGGTGGAGTCCTAATGCAAGAGGGACAAGTAATTTGTTATGAGTCAAGGAAGTTGAATGAGCATGAGCAAAATTATGTCACTCGTGACTTGGAGCTAAAACAATAGTGTATAGATTCAAAGTGTGGAGGAACTATTTTCTAAGAAGGAGGTTTATTTTAAATTCAAGTCGTGGAGGGTTGAGGTATTTATTTGACCAACCTAAGCTAAATGCAAGACTGTAAGGTGGCTAGCCACGATTAGTTAATTTAATTTTGAAATAAAATATATCAAAGACAAGGAAAACAAAGTGGTAGATGCACTTTGTAGGAGGGTGTAGGTGGCTCATGTGGTAGCCATCGGTATTTATGAGGTTGATCTTATGGAAAGGATTAGAGGCAATACATCACGATGAGGATTACCATCAAGTGAAGGAATGCTTGCAACAGGAGCCAAAAGGATCATTGAGTAAGACTTACTCACTCATAGATGAAGGTACATTAAAATTCAAAAATCAGTAGATGCAGTGGATGAGGGAGTGAAAATTCTTTGTGACATCTTCATAAGATCATAATAATCCAATTTGTCAGATGTCCAGATGACTGAATTTCTTAAAGATCTTGGGTTCCATAACGAGACAAGAGAATGCTTGGTAGATTGCTACAGTCAATGATTCAGGGAAATAAGGGGTCTAGTTGCAGTTCTAAGACTTAATGTGTCATCATATAGAAAGATGGAATGACGACTTGATGTGAAGGTTCTAGAAATACCCCTCTTGAAACTGTGGAGAAAATTAAGAGGAACATTATTCTTGTAAATTGAATCCAGATATGTTTAAATCTATTCTGTGGTCTCTTCCTTGACTCGACATTATGTGGATGTTTCAAAGAAGAGGGGGAATACATCACACCCTGTTACCTCAACATTGGTAACTAATTGTTCTGTTATTATAACTATGGTTAATTATTGTTAGAGTATTTTAATGATTCGGTTAAAATAAATTTATGAGACTAGGAAAAGAAAAACTATTAAATTTTCTATTATAAATGTAATTTACATATGCATGTAAATTCACTCGTTTATAGTTATAAATCTAAGAGGGAAAACTCAAAAGAAGAGACTTAGATGAGGTTAATTAACTACGAGACAGTTAAGCATTTGTGATTCTTAGCCTTCCTTTCTTGTGAAATAAAGACATCTTCGTGGAAAGGAAGGAGGTTTTGATTTTTTTTCCAATTTCCTGAGAAGGAGGAAAAGAAGATAAAAATTCAACCAAGAATAGTAGTGAAGACTGCAGGCAAAGGAAAATTCTTGAGATGGGTTGGACCCAGTGGAATACCTCACACAGAACTACTTTGGACTCGATCGGTAGAGGTCTTGAGATCTGAAAAATGTCTCAGGCTCGGAAAAACTGTTTTGGTAGTTGGAAGCTCGGGGGGGTGGGGGGAGGGGAATGCAGACGTCATTGTCGATCCCATTGGAAGGGTGGAGGGTACTCTTCCTATTGAGTTATTCCTAAACTAATAACCAACGGATAAGTATAAGTATATTAGTGATTTTACAGTGTTTATTTCTTTTCTTGAATATAGATAGTAATGCATGTACATTGTATAATATGTTTGAGTTTGAATTCAGTGTATAAAGTGTGATTTTGTAAAGACGAAAGAAAATAGTAGCAGATACTATAGTTGACAACTAAGTAAGTTGTGAAGTAAGTATAATCATTAACTCTTTCTATTTTAATGGATTTGTCCTAGTTGTCAGAGACCCAGTTAGTTTGGCCCTTAGGCTGTGACCAAGGGCTAAATAGTCTGGTATCTTGAAGAAATAAATTAAAAACCCTTGCAGGAGAAACTACCTAAGAAACTGTAAATAATAGGGTAATAATTGATTATACTAAGTATGATATAAATACACCAAGAATAAAGAAACAGTAGAAAGGAAATTGTACTAGATACCAGAAACATGAAAAGATAATGTAGTCACGCACACAAACTTTGGAAAATAATCATAAAAATATATACAGAAACTCGGAAAATGTGAATACATTTTAAAATAAACATATATATATATATATATAATATATATATATATATTATATATAGTATATATATATATATTATATAATATTTATTTTAATAACAATAAACTCATGAGTCCTGTTAGGGATATTATATAGTGAGCAAATTTTATAGAAACTGAAAGAGAAGCCACTTCTTTTTTATTTAAAGTGATTTCCATAATCATGTGAACTAAAAGAGGAAACAGTTCATGAACTAGTTGAATAAGAGAACTATAGTTCTATTAGGACCAAGAAGTCTTGCTTAACTTAACAAAATAGGTTCAATAAAACCAAATAAGCAAGTCCTGAATAATTTAAAGGAGCAACCAGATTCTTGTCTAAACCCCTCGACTTAATTAACAAAAAATAATCTAAATAGGGCATGAACACATTTAATTCAACAAACAAAAAATTGTATATTCTAACAAAACCCCAAGAACAACAAATTGTTTACAGTGTCAACATAGAATCTATAATGGGACTTGAAATTTATAGGGCTTGACTAGTGGTCATCCCTTTGAAAACATTTACACCTATCCAATGAATGCAAAGCCTCCATCTAACCAAGCTAACAAGGCCAACCGTGAATCCGGTAACTAAGATAACTGCGATGAAATTTCCTATTCAGTATTGGATTGATGAAAGAGGTTAAAATCCCAGAAGTGATCCTTAACCATCACTGGTGTCAAGGGGTACTTGTAAGTGCATTGACTGGGTTAACTCCCTCTACTTTGCGCATAAGTTTATACAGAAGCCTAGCAAGAACAAATTAAAAATGGTACCTACAACATCCAACTGGAGGGTGCCTTAGTTATAACTGGACACATGAGATCGATTGGGTAAACAGTGAGAGAAACACAAACCCTGCAAATCTGAGAAAGAAATTTGGCATACCTATGTAGGAAGAGGTATTCTATAGAAGTCGTGACCTGCAGCGGTTATTGCCCTTTAAAACCTTCATTAACCAGGGGAAAAGCTTATTAGACACTAATAATCACCAGATTACCTCCAACAGAGAAGGGCACAACTCATTGCAGTTCATAGAGAAGGGTGCAGTTCATTGCAGCTCGCAGCAAAACCCCGCACCTGTTACAAAGGGAGCAAGATTAAAAGAAACAAGATAGGATCATGAAACCCTCTATTGTTGACATAATGACTAGCAGAGATACCTTACCTACCTCATGCCCAAAGCTATGACAATGAAACTGTGAAAATGCAGTTGCCAGGTGAACGAATCAGGCCACCAGTTGCAGAGTGATTTCACCATACTGATGGAAACACAATGAGGAATGGGTTGAGGTTTCAGGGAAGGGTAATACCCTAAATACTCCTCATTTAAGCTGAACTGTTGATCCTTAATGAAATCAATGATGTAGGTCGGCCCAGGTGTCAAATGTAGAATGAAGCTTGAGAAGGTTCTTCCACTACTGAGTTAATTTAATGGATGCTGACATTGAGTTATATAATAGGTTATAAAAACCAAAACCAAATTTAAAATGTTGTGGTCATCGAGCTAGGTTGTATGAAAGGTTAGATTTACAGATTAAATAAAATAAAATAAAATAATATTGACATGAATATACATGGTAACTTTAAAAGGCAATCTTGGGTTGTTCAAAGAATAATTTTATTTTTTATTTTTTTACTTTATAAGAGTTACATTTATGAGAATGACCCAAAGGGGTGTTACAGTTGGTTAGACCTTCGTAACGTTGTTGTTGAGGATTTTTATGGAAGTGTGGAATACCTTTGACTAGAAGTAGCTAGCCTGCCAAACGATGTTAAAGGTTGAAATTTCAGATTTCTGGATTGAATTGAAGATTCTCTACCTTGAGAGTAGGTATTTGACCCACTTGAACAAGAAGTAGTGTTAGACCTTCGTGGACTAGCACTGATTCGTGAAATTGGAGAACTAGAATATCCCTAAAGCATTGTAAAACAATGAACTTAGCAAAAATAGGAAATATGATTTATTGATCATTACCCCTTGGGAAAACTAAAAGAAACCCATAGAACAATATACTCCTAAATAAACTTTCGAAAACTTCCATCAGTAGAAATAAAGAAAATATCCCTTCAATTATAATAGATACTCATGAAAATTTGCTTGACCGAAAGAGGAGAAGCTTGTGCTCCAACTGCTTGAACTAAATAGAAGAAGTTTGTGCTCCAAACATTAGGGATTCATGGAGACAAGTGATTTTGCAATTACCACTCTTGATAGTAGAAGAGAGAAAATTTGCATCAAAGTACTCTACCATAACTACACAAAGAATGAAATAAGGATAATGGAGAGAAAGATTCAGTAATAAAAGTAGATCCATTTTACATGTAGAGTGAGAAGTGTCTCACCCTTGAGGTTGTTCTGCTTGATACTTGTGGCACATAAATCACTCCACTCTGTAGTGTACTTGTCTCAGAAATGTTAACACAGGGAGCATCTTGCTTCAGTGAAGGAAAATGTGGAGTGCCTGGGGAGTCAGAAGCATGTCATTACATTACAAAGCATTGTAATACAAAGGAATCTCAGGAATATAAATGTATATGTGATAAGAAAATTCATTTGGAAAACCAACAGTATGCACCAAAAGACGTGAAAAAGAGAAAATATGTGCCAACATTAATTTGGCAAGCAGAAGAAGAACAAAAAAGAAATATATAATATATATTATATAAATATATAATATATATATTAGTATAATATATATAATGAAATAAATGAATAGTATTCGAAGGCATATTCATCATGTCTTATAGCATAGTGGCAAGTGCATATTGCTAGTAGAAACATGAAAATTTCTTCTAACTCTTGTTGCATGTGAACTATAATCCTACTGTGAATTGTGCAAGCGATAAGATGCATTTAGAGAAGTACTCCCCATTGAATGTTGAGCCTTTCCATCAAATCTTATACTTGGTACTGATCAGTGTGCATCAAAGTTTCTACGCTCGTACATATCTACTTTTCTTCATGGTGATTTCTCTTTATCTTCTAGCTCTGAATGACATTTTGTTTACTAATTTTTATCTTCAGTGATTTTTATTTGCCATGATTCTTCTTCAATTTATGCTTTATGGCATTTCCTTTGCAACATCTGGTACAATTACTAGTTTAGATCCATCTTAACTCTAAATTAGTTAAGCACTGAGAGGGATCAAATCTCTTTTCACTCTAAAAGAGGTGTGCATATAAGTTATATTCCACATGAATATCATGGATCAATACCATGAGTCATTTTTTATTATTTTTTTTTTTTATAGGATTGTTTTTGTTTCATTACTTCTATTTTATTTTATTTTAAATCGGTTTAATTTAATTTATTTATATCTTATGTAATTTGACTTAGTCCAAAATAAACATTACATTAAAGGTGTCCTTTGGATACAATAAATTCTTTAATGATATTATTAAATTTATTTATTACTCACTCACTATATATAATTTAAGCTTTTTAAATATACGTTTTATTTTTAATTTTATCTTGTTTTCTCTTGTTAACAATCTTACACAAAAAACAGGATCTTGAAATTGCAAAAAGGGAAAACAACTCCCGTGCGTGCTACAGACCTGACCTAGCAGCCATCGCTGCCTCCTGCAACTCCTCCACTTGGCAGCCTCCTACTGTTGAGCTCCTCCGAGCACGGTTTGGCCTCTCTGAGCTGATGCGTGCCTCTGATTTGGGCAGCGTTTCGCTTTCCTCCTTCTTCTCGGCAACCTCCTGCTGTTGAGATCTTCCATACCATGCCTCTTTTAGCAGGGGGAGATTCTTCCTCTCATCAAGGGACTGATGATCATGAAGCAGCATTTGCAAATCTAATATTGGAAAATGGAGCTCCAAAAGCTAGGCCATCTATCTGTAAATTTGTGAAGAAGCTAGCAAACATTCCAAATATCTCATTACCTCCAACACTTCTAAGAAAAGTAGTTATCTCATTAGCAAAATGTGGTTTGGTGGGACAATTTACAGGGTTGTGGCCTTCTCCTAAAGCAGTCCAGAAATGGGTAGTAAGAAATTAGAGTGCAAATATACAAGGAAAAATAGCTAT
>APFE031399363.1:1714-13055 GCA_000404065.3 Pinus taeda
GTTGATCCTCCATTTGGAACCAAACCAATTGGCTGCAAGTGGGTCTACAAGAACAAGTACAAAGCTAATGGCTCACTTGACAAGCACAAAGCTAGGCTTGTGGCAAAAGGTTTTGCACATAAGGAAGGGGTCGATTATGAGGAAAGTTTTGCCCCCACAACAAAATGGGCCACCCTCCAGACACTCTTTGCACTAGCAGCTCAGAATAGTTGGAAAGTCCATCAAATGGATGTAAAAAATGCTTTCTTGAATGGAGATCTAAAAGAGAATGTTTTTATGTCCCAGCCTGAATGATTTGCTGTGAAGGGACATGAACATAAAGTATGCAAACTTGTGAAGTCCTTGTATGGCCTCAAACAAGCACCACGAGCCTGGTATGAAAAGCTAACTGAGCATCTTCTGAAACTCAACTTCAATCATTTTGATCTTGATGATGCAACTTTATTTGTCAAGGAAGTTGGAAAAACAGTTGTATATCTTGTGGTATATGTAGATGATCTTTTAATGACAGGGAACAATGAAAGTTATATTGCATCCATAAAGAAAGAATTAGGAAAAAGCTTTGAAATGACTGATTTGGGCTATGTTCATTGCTATCTTGGCATTGAAGTAACCCAACATCCAAAATCCATATTTCTTTCTCAAAAGAAATACATTGGAGATTTGTTAAACAGATTTGGCATGACAGAGTGCAATCCTCTTTCTACTCCAATGGAACAAACTTAAAGCTCACATCTATTGAAGGAAAGTAATTTGAGGATGCAACAAAGTATAGACATCTTGTAGGAAGTCTCATCTATCTCACTACTACCAGACCAGACATTTCATTTGCTGTTGGAATCCTCTCCAGGTTTATGCAAAAGCCTTGTGAGGGACATTGGTCTACTGCAAAAAGAGTTCTAAAGTACTTGAAGGGAACTCAAGACTATGGAATCAAGTACACACAGGTGGATGAATTTAGTTTGAATGGATACTTTGATTCAGACTTCAATTGAGACAAGGAAACTGGAGTATCTACTTTAGGATATGTTATGGGTCTTGGATTAGGAGTTGTCTCCTGGAGATCACGCAAACAATCAGTTCCAGCAGATTCCATAACAGAAGCAAAATACGTGGCAGCAGCTGAAGCGACAAAAGAAATTGTGTGGCTTAGGAAAATTCTTGAAGATTTGCAGGTAAAATAAGTACAATCAACTCCACTCATGATTGACAACACCTCTGCAATAAAGCTGGCCAAGAACCCAAAGTTCCATGATCGAAAAAAGCATATCAATACTAAATATCATCTGATTCGACATCATGTTGAGGCCAAAACAATCCATCTCCATCATTGTTCCACAAATGAGCAAATTTCAGACATCTTCACCAAAGCACTTGGAAGGGAAAAGCTTGAACGATTCAGAATGATGCTTGGACTCACCAACATCCCTTCAGATTAAGGGGGGGAATGTTGACACGTAATCTTCATGATTGGGGGAATTATATGTAAATAAATAAAATAGGAATGTGAACAGTCATCGAGAGATGAATTGAACA
The DNA here is from genome assembly GCA_000404065.3 of Pinus taeda. Classification (NCBI taxonomy): domain Eukaryota; kingdom Viridiplantae; phylum Streptophyta; class Pinopsida; order Pinales; family Pinaceae; genus Pinus; species Pinus taeda. Next base: position 3,251 of record APFE031399363.1, read on the forward strand.
ATCACTCCCTATTGTGTATAACAATGACCTACCTATGGAATAATAGACGAATCAGTTGTTTGCTTTGTGGATTTACTGCATGGCCTGACATTAACAATAGTGCAACATATTTAATTTTATATTTATTTGTAATAGGTTAAATCAAAAGATAACATTGTCCTTGATTATATTCAAAAAATGATAGTTGTATCGAATTTGATTACAAATCATTCACCTCTATGCCTTCCATTTTATCTTTGAGCCTTAACAATAATGCACAAGTCTTGACTATATATTTTCTGACCCCTTGTGACTATAAGTTGAGAAGAAAATCCCATGATAGTGTAAGCTCTTCTTGCTTTGGTTTAATCTCCCCTCTATAATGTCAAACTCAAGTTTGAGCTCCATGATAACATAGACTCTTTCTCTTGCTCTCCATCCTTAACTTCTTCAATCATTTTCCTCTTCTTGATAAAAGTGTACAAATATGAATTCCATAATTTCCAACCCCCAAGCTTTAAAGCAGTGACTATTTTATAATAAATAAAATGTTTTCTCAAACCTTTTCTTTTCACCTAAAAATGAATTAGATAGTAATTAGATTTATTTGAGATAACTACAATAAAAATGAATATAATTTTAAATCATCGTATTATCAATCTTTTCTTTATTTCCCAATTTAAGATTTAAATCTGAATTGAAGATTTTCTAGTTGATAAGAATCTTTCACATTACCTTCTTGATACTTGAAATTTGTTTCAAAATAAAAACAAATTCATTAATTGTAGGCATAAAATAAATAATAACAAATACTATAGTTAAGAAATCACTAATAAAATAATGGATAAATATATTATTAGTATTTCTCTAATTCATTTTCTTTAGGATTTTAATTTTCATTTAAAAAGTAATTAGAAGAATATCTATTATTACAACCAAAATATATTTTAAAGATTTGTAAAATTTTTTATTTCCATTTTTTAAGATTTTAATTTTAATTTTCTAAAACTAATTAGAAAAATATTTATTATGACAACCAAAATGTATTTTAAAAATTTGCAAAACCTTTTATTTCTTTTTTTTAAAAGTTGTCAAAATCCTAATATCTAATATCTAGAATAAACCTTTATTATTTTATATACATTTATAAAACCAAATAATTAATAAAAAGAAAATACGTCATTAATATAGTGCCAAACTAATAAAATTGACAAATAAAACTATAAAAAATAACATATATCACTGAAACACATACTTTTCTTCATTTAATAAACTCTTCATTTAAATAGTTTATTAGCAAAATTAATAATAAAGCTATCTAACAATTAAAATTTATTCAAGGAAGTATGCTCAGAATTCAAATAGATTTCATCTAACAATTAAACTTTATTCAAGAAAGTATGCTCGAAATTCAAATAGATTTAATTCATGGGGTAAGTGTTTTACACTTTATTAAGTTTTTTCAATTGAAATGAGTTCATGGATATCAAAAACCAAAATCTAAGAGTTTCAAGAGAAAAAAAAGTCAAATTGGGGATTGCTCAAATCAAATATCTTTGACTTGGCTCTAATATTTTATTCTTTTAAGATGTAGAATGAGTTTCATATGTGTAAGCCTTATTTAACTTGTCTTAATTTGTCGAAAATTTTAAAATTGAAAAAAAGTCATAATTTTTAAAATTACGAAGCCACAAGGTACTAACCATTAATAAGGATTAAAAATAATAGGTCCATAGGGCAAGCGTGTCATCTGGACCTCCTTTTAGACCAATTATTGATACGTAGAAGGATTTTTACTACAACACGAGATTATCGCTTGATCATGGTTCCAATTAGTCTTATACTCATTTGGTGTGGTGATGTCCACTGATATATGGGCTAGGTTGCTATTGAATGAGTTTGCTCTTCAAAATGAGATTTTCAAATATGCTTTCCTAAACCTAAATGCAATCTAATCTAATAATGTAAATAAAACTAACCAATCTTTCTAAATATATCTCTTATTTTAAATATAACTATGCCAATTAAAAACATATAGAATGATAAGAATTGATAAATTATCAAATTATTTAGAATAACTCTTATAAATTTATAAAAATTAAATCAATACATATAAAAATTAACTCAATAAATAATTATCCATGTAATATAAATACACATTCTCATGTTCAATAATTAATTGAGAAATTTATACAACTCACGAGAAGATTACTTATCAAGAATCTAAATTTAATTAGAATTATCTAAATTTAATTACAATTCATCCACCTTTGTGCCTTCCATCTCATCCTCAAGACTTGTGTACCCTCAAGTCTTGATTATAGCTTTTTTTGACTGCTTGTCACTGTAATTTAAAAAGAAAATACAACAATAACATAATCTCTTCTTGCTTTGGTTTAGTCTCCCCAATGTAATGGTGAACTCAATATTGAGCTCCACGATTGCTTAGTCTCTTTCTGACACAATCCTTTTCCTCTCATTGACACAATTTCCTAAATATTTGTCCCTCTCTGCTGGTCCGAATGTTTTCCATTCGCATTTGAAAGCTCTGTTCACTCTCTTTTGCTTCGCTTGGGACTTTGGGGCTGCCAGACTTCAGCCCTTTGCTGTTACAAGTCGTTTCTGCAGCCCACTTCAGGAGGCAAACGCAGCGGCTAAGGATGCACATGCAGAATTCTTTACTGCTTCTCCTCTAGCGGTGGCTCTTGGGAAGAAATCGTATGCTCTGGATGGCTGTTCGACACTCTTGGTACCTCCTTTGTCCCCTCAGAATCGCCGATCCTTTGCACCCCACCTTCAGAACCCCTTCAGCTCCCTGGATCTGCCTAGATGGAGCATCTGGAAGCTATATTGGGCGGAATATATTGACAGATTTACTAACCTTTGGTCTCTCTCTTCCTCTCCTCTTAAGCCCCCGCGGCAAGTTCAGGAAATGAAGACCATTCAAAGCACATGCTTCCTCACATCTCAGATCTGAAGGGGAAAGAGGCATTCTGACTTCTCTCCCTCGTTCCAGATACAAATCAGGCTCACCACTGGAAAAAATTTGCTACAATGGGCGAGCTCGTCAGATCTAGTGCAGGATCTCAAGCATGTTCTAAAAATCAAACTGGGGATTCCCTCTGCAGCTCAACGACTTCTCCACGAAGGTAAACAACTTGAGGATCTTTATCCCCTTTCTTTTTATAGCATTAAGAGAGATGCCTCCATTATTTTAACAATTCGTTTGAGAGGAGCTGCTGGATAGTCATCCTCAGCTAAGGCATTTTCATACAAAGTTGCAGTCCATGCTCAGAGGCCTGAGAAGACAGCTCCACCAGTTCAGGCTCCCAAACCTTTTTTGGTGGAAAAATTGGAGGATACCCCCTCCATTGAAATTATGCATCCAACGCTGGATGAGCAAGCCCAAAATTTTGCAGAGCATTCCATTATCTGCAGGTTCAATGGGCTATGGCCACGCATAGCAGACCTCTACCAATGGATTCACTCTAACTAGACCAACAATTGCAAGGTTCTATTATGCTCAAAGGGCTTCTTCATTGTAGTGTTCACCTTCGATGAGGACTACCAAAAAGCTCTAATTGCAGGTCCTTGGTTTTGGGGCTCAGCAGGTTTATTCCTCACCCCTTGGTTCCCAGATTTCGATCCAGCTACAGTAGTCATCACCAAGCTCCCCATCTGGGTCAGACTCCCTAACCTCCCGGCGCATCTAAGGTATTTTGTTGTTTTCCAAGGGATCGGCAATGCTCTAGGCCGCTTCCTAGACACAGACATCTATAGAGGGGAAAAGGGCATATACACCTTCGCCAGAATCTGTGCAGAAATAGACATGAGCAAAGGTCTTCCTGACCAGATCAATCTCAAAATTGGAGACTTCCATTGGACTCAGGCCCTGGATTATGAGAACACAACCTTTCGCTACTGAAACTGCCATCACACAGGGCACCTTCGAAGCTCCTGTCCCACGATGCCGGTCCACAAGAAGAAAGCCAATCCTAAGCAGAAATCTAAGCACTGGAAGCCTCATGACCCTCCCCCCATGGATGATTCTGATTTCAGCACTGATGAAGAGGAGGAGACTGAGGAAGATATGGAAGCAAAACTGGCACAGGATCTGCCCTCGACTGAGCCTGTGGACTTGTCTATCCAGCCAATCTCACAGAAAAGGAATCATGAATCCTCTCCCTCGGATTCAGATAAGGAAACCTCTCCGTCTGCCCAGCACAGTTTGCAAATCTTGCCAGATCAGCAATGCCCTCCTGAATGGGTCAAAGTCGGTAAAAAGAAAGGGAAAAAATGCCGAATAGTTGATTCCATCCATGTTGGGTAGAATCCTCTGCTCTGCTCTTACTTCTATGCTCCTCTTGTTTCTTCATGCTCAACACTCTTCTCTTCTTTTTCTTCTAGGGGCCGAGGTGGATAAGTTATCCTTTCCGGCTGCCCTTGTTCCTGCTTATCTTGGCTGTAATGTCTTATTGTACTATATTTTCCCTTAATAAAATTGGTTTTTACTGAGATTTTTTTTTTTTTTTTTTCCCTAAATATGAATTCCAAGATTCCCAGCATCCAAACTCTAAATTAATGATTCTTTTTGTAATAAAATAAAATGTTTTTCTCAAACTTTTTATTTTTACTAAATTTTTTTAGATATTCATTGAATTAATATGAGAGAGTCACATTAAAAAAATTATTTTTAAAATATTGTATTACAATCTTTCCTTTGTTTTCTCATTCAAGTTTTAAATCTTAATTGAAGATCTTCTAGTTGATAAGAATCCTTACATTAATTTCTTGATATTTGAAATCTATTTTTTAATTTCTTGATATTTGAAATCTATTTTAAAATAAAAACAAATTTATTAATTATAAACGCAAATAAATAACAAATATTATAGTTAAGAAATTATTAATTAATATAAAATAAAATGCAAAAGAGAAAATAATGTACGAATGTATTAGTATTATTTATTTATTTTGTTTTAAAATTTTGATGTTATTTAAAAAAAATTTATTAAAACATTTATTACAGTGACCAAAGCTTGGAGATTGCGTCGACAAAACGCGTCGACAAAATTATCTCAATGTGATTTTCACTGAAGATTCTTCTCTAAATTGATATGGATCACAGAAGCCTAAATTCAATAATGACCAAAAATATATTTTAAAGACGTGCAATTTTTTTTATTTATTTTTGTAAAAAATTGTCATTCTAATATGTAGAATACATTTTTATTATTATATGTGCATTTATAAAACTAAATAATTAATAAAAAGATAACAAATTATTAACCAAAGTATCAAATTAATAAAATTAGCAAATAAAACTATCAAAAATAACAAGCATGCCTTGAAGCACAAAATATTTTATTCATTAAATTAGCTTATTTACAAAGTTAAAAATAAAAATATCTAATATTTAAAATTTATTCAAGAAAGTATATTAAGAATTCAAACATGTTGAATACATTTTAATTATTATATGTGCATTTATAAAACTAAATAACTTAATAAAAAGATAACAAACTTATTAACCAAAGTATCAAATTAATAAAATTAGCAAATAAAACTATCAAAAATAACAAGCATGCCTTGAAGCACAAAATATTTTATTCATTAAATTAGCTTATTTACAAAGTTAAAAATAAAAATATCTAATATTTAAAATTTATTCAAGAAAGTATATTAAGAATTCAAACATGTTTGATCCATGGGTAAGTATAATTCACACTTTATCAAGCTTTTGTCAATCAAAATGAGTTATGAATATCAAAATCCAAAAACAAATTGTTTCGAGAGAAAAAATAATCAAATCCATAAAAAACAAAATAGGGCAAAATATCAATTTTCAACAAAAGTAAGAGCTTATAAAAAATGATGCTTTGCTCAAATAAAATATCACTCACTTGGATCTAATCTTTTAAATACATTCTTTTAAGATGTAGATTGAGTTGCATATGTGCAAGCCTTAATTGAGTTGTTTTAATTTGCCCAGAAATGCGAAATTACAAATAAGGTGTGTTCATCTTTTAAAGGTTTCATTTCAAGGAATCAAGTCATTACTCCATGAACCAAAATCAATCATTGATCCAAGTGGATATTGGTGACCCCCCACTTCTTCCATTGTCTCAATGATTCTCTATCTTCTTGGCAATTTTTCTATGATTTGTGTGTCCCAAAATTTCAAGGCGCTAAGGATGTTTTATCGTAATTCACTAGGCTAAGGCATACAATTCCATGTCTTCGGTCAAAAGTTTTACTCCTATGATAATTCTTTCGAACGAGCTATCATGTGCCCCAAATAGATATTGTATGCAAAAGTTGTGCCCCTGAGAAGTTGATGTACCCATTAACAACCTCAGGGCCTGTAAATATTTTGGCATTTCATATTATAGGGTTAGGGTTTTGGATATCTAATTTTATTTATTTATGTTAAAATTCTAATCTTTCAACCTCTTGTAATATCTTTTTGCCAATGTGCATAGCCACCATCAGTCTCCATCTCGAGATAGGTACCACCATTCTAGCTAGTTGGTATTTTACAATATTTCATTATTTCATTTCTTAATAGAATTTGGGTTTTCACCATATTACTGTGCATTCTATTATATTCATCATGTGTGTTTCATTTCTTTTCCCCCTTTTCATTTCATTGAAAGTACAACCTCGATCATAGGTATTATATTATAGGTATTTGGTCTTAACGATGGGTCTTGGTGTAGACTCGAAACATCGACAACTAAAAATGTCTACTGTGGAGCAATTTTCGACATCAAAAAATCAAGATCTTCCCCACATAAATCTACAAACACTAATCTACTCCTTGTATTTCTCAATGCACTCGAAGAGGTTAGGGTACAAAGGGTTGGGTATCGAGCTAGTTTTACTTGGGAATAATCACTCTCGCCGACCTAATTAACCTACCATTGTGGAAAAATAGAGAGATTACAGAGTAAGAGATCACATCAAGTTGTCTTCCCGCATTTCATTTCATTCCTTGTACAACCTAGATAAGTGGTATAAGAGAAATCTACTCATATTTCTCGGTGCACCCGACAAGGTCAGGGTATAAGGAGTTGGGTCTCGAGATAGTTTCACTTGGGAACAATCAATCTCGCCAACCAAAGTAGCTTTCCATGGTGGAATAATAGAGAGATTATGGAGCGGGAGATCCAATCAAGTTATTTCTTGAAGAAGCATGCATGCGAAAAATGAATGAGATGATGGACAATGTCAGGCCAGGCAAGTAACTCCATAAGGCAAAAATGATTGGTGTGTTATATTCCATCAGGTAGGTCTTTGTTATATACATGAGGGAGAGACTGTTCAGTTCATCTCCCGATGACTGTTCATATTTCTAATTTATTTATTTACATAAATTCACCCAATCATAAGGAGTAGGTGTCAACATTCCCCCCCTTAATCTGAAGGGATGTTGGTGAGTCCAAGCATCATTCTGAATTGTTCAAGCTTTTCTCTTCCAAGCGCTTTGGTGAAGATATCTGCAATTTGCTCATTTGTGGAACAATGACGGAGATGGATTGTTTTGGCCTCAACATGATGTGGAATCATATGATATTTAGTATTGATGTGCTTTGTTCGATCATGGAATTTTGGGTTCTTAGCCAAATTTATTGCAGAGGTATTGTCAATCATGAGTGGAGTTGATTGTACTTGTTTTACCTGCAAATCTTCAAGAATTTTCCTGAGCCACACAATTTCTTTTGTTGCTTTAGCTACTGCCACGTATTCTGCTTCTGTTGTGGAATCTGCTGGAACTGATTGTTTGCGTGATTTGCAGGAGACAACTCTTGATCCAAGACTCATAGCATATCCTGAAGTTGATACCCTAGTTTCTTTGTCTCCATCGAAGTCTGAATCAGAGTATCCAATCAAGCTGAAGTCGTCCACCTGTGTATAATTGATTCCAAAGTCTTGAGTTCCCTTCAAGTACCTTAGAACTTTTTTGCAGCAGACCAATGTCCCTCACAAGGCTTTTGCATAAACCTGGAGAGGATTCCAACAGCAAATAAAATGTCCGGTCTAGTAGTAGTTAGGTAGTTGAGACTTCCTACAAGCTGTCTATACTTTGTTGCATCCTCAAATCCTTTTCCTTCAATAGATGTGATTTTTAAGTTTTGTTCCATTGGAGTAGTAAGAGGATTGCACTCTGTCATGTCAAACCTGTTCAACAGATCTCCAATGTATTTCTTTTGAAAAAGAAATATGGACTTTGGATGTTGGGTTACTTCAATGCCAAGATAGTAATGAACATAGCCCAAATCAGTCATTTCAAAACTTTTCCCCAATTCCTTCTTTATGGATGCAAGTAGCTTTCATTGTTCCTTGTCATCAAAAGATCATCTACATATACCACAAGATATACAACTGTTTTGCCAACTTTCTTGACAAATAAAGTTGCATCATCGAGATCAAAATGATTGAAGTTGAGTTTCAGAAGATGCTCAGTTAGCTTTTCATACCAGGCTCGTGGTGCTTGTTTGAGGCCATACAAGGACTTCACAAGTTTGCATACTTTATGTTCATGTCCTTTCACAGCAAATCCTTCAGGCTGGGACATTAAAACATTTTCTTTTAGATCTCCATTCAAGAAGGCAGTTTTTACATCCATTTGATGGACTATCCAACCGTTCTGAGCTGCTAGTGCAAAGAGTGTCCAGATGGTGGCCCATTTTGCTGTGGGAGCAAAAGTTTCCTCATAATCGACCCCTTCCTTCTGTGCAAAACCTTTTGCCACAAGCCTAGCTTTGTGCTTGTCAAGTGAGCCATCGGCTTTATACTTGTTCTTGTAGACCCACTTGCAGCCAATCAGTTTTGGTTCCTAATGGAGGATCAACTAGCTTCCAAGTGTTGTTCTTTATGAGGGTATCATACTCCTTTTGCATCACTTCTTTCCATTAATCATGAGAAGCAGCTTCTTTGAAGGAAGTTGGTTCAAAATCTATAGACAAGTTCAATTCACAATCATAAGAAACATCCATATCAACAGGTGAATTAGAGTCATCTACATCACCTCCATTTTGCCGGTTTGAATTTTTGGTTCTTGTCTTTCCAACTTCATCAGAATGAACAATTTCAAGTGTCTTTGTCGGCCACTTTTGGGGACCTTTCTCAGATGTTCCAGGCTGCTCCATTGATTGCGTTGGGACTGAATCAAGATTGAGTCTCCCAATTCTATCAACTACATCACTTAAAGCATCATCCGTTGTTGGATTTTCATGCGGGGGAGAGTGTTCTTCAGAAGAAGATTCCACATGTTGATCTAGTATAGGAATCCCCCCTTCAATATGTGGAATCTGATTATCAAATTCTTGAAATGATTTTGCTTTTTCGAATCTATCCAAGCGATGAAGTTGCCACTCAACAACATTGTCAGTTTTGGATGGTTCAAGAAAAATTACATCTCTAGATACAACAAAATTTTTATTTACTTCATCATAGAGATGGTATGCTTTGGAGGTGTTTAAATACCCTAGGAAGATACACTTGCAACTTCTATCTCCAAGTTTGTTCCTAGGTACCTTTGGTATCAAGGCATAACAGGTGGAACAAAAGACCCTGAGATGCTTTACCGAAGGAACATGTCCATACCACATTTCATAAGGAGTCTTGTTTCTAATAGCATTAGATGGACATCTATTCTTTATATATGCAGCGCATAGAATAGCATCAGCCCAAAACATTATCTTTACATTCTTGAAGAAGAGCATGGATCGTACCATATTTAAGATTGTCCTATTCATTCTTTCAGCTACACCATTATGTTGGGGATTATAAGGCACAGTTGTTTGATGTTTGATCCCATGTT
>APFE031399363.1:15028-33088 GCA_000404065.3 Pinus taeda
TCAAAGGCAGTTGAATATGACAAAATATGGCGACTCACCTCTTCATTTACAGATGCTGCGATTAATGCATAAGCTTTGCTGTTCTTGTTTTCCCAAATGATGAGCTCTTTGTCTGAGGTAGGCTGTACTGGTTCATTCTCTCTGTCTCTGACACACACTCCTTTCCACAACTCATTGAAAATGAGGGTGTGATTTATCATCCGGGACCATTCAGGATAGTTCTCCTTGCCAGTGAGAACTATTCCCACCATGGATATGATTGAATGCATTCTGTAAAAAAAAAATCACTTTTGCTGATAGAAAAAATACTTCTGCCAATATACAATATAATTGTACTCAAAAGGGCATTCTCAAAAGATTTCAAATCTCTTCCTTATATACCAATATGGACGCCAATACCATGTGATCCATATAAGTGTTTTGCTTTAAACCTCATATAAATCCACCATTTAAAAATGCCATTCGGTCTTCATAAAATGGATTTTTTTTTTTCAATTTAAAACACTATCTGGTCCTCATAAAATTGGATAGTGCATAGTTAATTTGCATGGTACTCACCATAGAAACCAATGCATTGCATAGTCAATGCAACATCAACAACTGTTGGTGGGATTTTTGATTGAGATACTCCACACTCACAACGTTCAAAACAACGTATATGTGACAGCTACCAAAACAGCGTATATATGACAACGTTCAAATATATCAACGTCCAACGTTCAACTCTTCCATAGTACAGAGTGGCCAGAAATTACTCGATTCTCAACCATCCATCCTTTGCAAGGCACCCATCCTCGACCATGCATCATGTGCAAGATGCCCAGTGGGGAAGATATTTTCAGTAGCATAAACAATAGATTTTGAGCTGAAGAGTGAAAAAACAGTCCCAGAAATCCACTTATGGCAGATTCCAGCCAACCCAAATGAACTTGGCGACCCAAAATAAAATGGTCTGCAAGTCCAAAATTTGCAGAACAGATATATGAGGTTAACCACCCAAATGAGATTTGGTAGCTTAATCAGTAAAATAGAGCTGCCAAAGACTGAGATCCCAAATTCCTCCCGCGAAGCTAAACCTCAGGGAATGAAAAGAAGAAAGAGAGGAATCCAATGAACAATAGGGCAGCCTGGCAAGACATGCAGAGAAAAGAAGTGAAGGGAAGCGAGAAGGGGGAGGTTGCAAGGAACGTGTTAGACCACTGACACCAACATTTATGGATAGTGAATTATAGACAAACGTACAGGCACTGGGTGGAACAGGTCATTTAGGTAGTCAAACGTTCAGGCTACACAAATAGCAATTGAGACAGACATTAGACAGGAAAATGGCAGTATGGACAACGCCTTTGAATGGAGAGCAGAGAAGCATAATAGGGAGTTACAAAAGACATAAAAGCTAAAAAAATGAGTTGGCTCTGATACCATGTCAGGCCAGGAAGTAACTCCATAAGGAAAAAATGATTGGTGTGTTATATTCCATCAGGTAGGTCTTTGTTATATACATCAGGGAGAGAATGTTCAGTTCATCTCCCGATGACTGTTCATATTTCTAATTTATTTATTTATATAAATTCACCCAATCAAAAGGATTAGGTGTCAATGGACAATTTTCCTAGATCCTTCGACGATTTTCAACAATAACCGAGGCACCTTCAACTAGTAGCAATTTTGGAGGTGTGCCACCATTCATGGTACAAGTTAAATTTGATATCCCAATATTTGAAACCAAATAGATGTCTATGATTTGGATAAATGGTTAAATCTGTTAGAGGTCTATTACTTTGTCCATTTTTTTTAACAATGAGAAGATCACCTTTGTGCTAATGAAAGCCCTTCCCCATGTTAGATATTGGTAGAAAGGTTACTATGAGGGACACATCAAAGATGAGTATGGGATATTCAATGTAGGCCCCATTTGGGCCCCTTTTGTTGATGGATTTTAGGAGGAATTATATTCTATAGGGAACTATGATGACTAACACATGAGATGGATAACCATGCGATAGGAAAGAGACCACCAGAGTACACCAATTTTCCATACCTTTTATATCAAAGATAGATATCAAAAACTCCGAGAAACACCTAATTTTCAAATACCAAAGTGGTCTACACAATTATATCTAAATGGAGATGAATTTTTTGGACATCTCCTAACTAGGAGTCACTTATCTATATGCTGCCAAAATTGAGAAGAAATTGAAGCAAAGCAATAAGTAGGAATTCGGCTTTACAAATCCGTTGCAATAGAAGCTTGGAAAAGGTGGTCCAAACTCACAAAATAAGGGATGGAATAAGGAGATCCAACCTCAAGACAACCAAACTAAGTCATAGAAATATAATGCTAATGGGAAGTCGAGAACAGGACATTGAAAAGTGATGTGATTTACACACAATCCCTTGGCACAACACTGATAAATGCCGCTTGAAACAATCCTTGTTAGAAAATATTAATAAAAGGAGATATACTCTAGACTTGATTATGATTTAGAGTAGGATAAAGGAAAGTGTATCATCAACGCAAAAAGAAATGCTATAATCACAACCAAAAATATCCAACTAGAAGATCTAGAGCAACCTAAAAAGGGGGAGCACCTCTTCCATTCACAAATGTGGGTGAATGGGAAACCAATGCATTTCATCCTTTATAGTGGGAGCCAAAAGAACCTGATATTAATCAAGGTCATTAAGAGATTGAAGCTATTGATAGTTCCACACCCCCAACCACACACCATTGGTTAGTTGACCCATGGACGAGACCCCTGTGCCAACTAATAGTGCTACCTATCCTATGTCATCAAGCCTTTCAAGGACGAGGTATAGTGTGATGTTCCTCACTTGAAGTTTGTGATGTTATTTTAGGACAACCTTATATATGGAAACATCATGTTGTTTATGAGTCTCATCCCTATAATGTCATTGCTACTCTCAAAGTTTAGCTCTACGGGATCCAAAGTAGTTCCAACTACTGCAATTTCATTGATCTCAAAAAAATAATGCTAAAAGGTAATGTATCAGAATACAAAGTTTGTTCTCTTCATGGTTTAGTTATAAGGTGAAAGGAAGGTCACTGCGAGCACCACAACCTTTTCATGAGGCCACTCTACACAACCGAATCAAGTGGACATGATTGTAGAGACATACAAAGATATCTTCGCTCCACTTGTGCGGGTGCCTTTGTACTTACGAGTCAAACACTCAATTGAATTGATAACTAGTGCTCATGTACCTAATGGCCCAATATATATATGCTCTCTCTTGGAGAATTAGGAAATAAAACATCAAATTCATGAGATCATCTAAAAGGAACTCATTCAACTAAGCTCCTTACCTTGCGGGAATCTAATTGTGCTTATGTAGAAGAAGGATGGGACATGGAAACTCTATATTGATTATAGATTCGTAAACATAATCACTGTCAAGAACAAATACCCAATCCCTAGGATTGACAATCTTCTTGACCAACTTAAGGGTGCCAAGTTCTTTAGCAAGATTGATCTAAAGTTAGGCTACGACCAGGTTCCAATTAAACAAATTAATTTATGGAGGACAACATTTAAATCTAAAGAAGGCCTTTTCGAGTGGTTGGTCATGCCCTTTGTCTTGAATAATACTATAGAAACATTCATATGGATTATGGATTATATCCAACAATCACTCACAAACTCTTTTGTTGTTATATACTTGGATGAAATCCTCATCTAAATAATAACCTGAGAGAAACATTTTCAACACATTCAACAAGTCTTCAGAATCCTACAATAACACAAGTTGTATGTCAATATGGGGAAGTGCTTATTTGACATGCAAATAATTCAATATTGGGGATATATTGTAACATGAGGTACATGTTAATCTAGCTGAGATCCAATTCATTTAGTATTGGCTTGTCTTGATGACTCTAACAGAGCTTCATAACTTCTCAGGCCTTGCTAAGTTTTGCCAAAGGTTTGTGTTAGGGTTCTCTTATATCACTTGGCCCTTATTTCAAGTGACCAAAGGTGGAGCAAAATAATTTTTTTCTTGGTCTCAGTAAAATAGAAAGCATTCAAGGATATGGAACATTGCTTTTCCTTTGCAACAATCCTCACCCTGCCAGAACTGAAACAACCGTTTGAGATTAAGATTGATGCCTCTAACTATGCTCTTAATGTAGTTTTCACTTAGAAAGTATATCCAATGACTTATCATAGTGAAACATTGTTTGATACCATCTGAAGATACTCCACCTATGATAAGGAGATGTACTCCATTGTGTAGGCCATGTTGTGGCCTACAACAACCCCCCATTTCATATCATTATTATCCCAAAACCATAATATGAAATTGGTCCCTTTTTTAATTTTGGTTTTAATTGGTATCAACTTAGTTCTATTCAAAAAGGCCCGAAGAGATAAAATAAAACATTACCAAAAAAGCCTTTTCAATAAACCAATCAAAAGCCTTAACATAAATGACAAAGGGAACACAACTTGAGGACATGTTGGTTTTCTCCGATGCGAAATCGCTATCGGGTATCGGCAATAAATGAATTAACGCATTAAATCCCCCTTAATCTCCGATGTGATGCGATATCGTTATCGGCAATCGGTGATAATGAATTAACGCAATAAAGCTCCCTCTTGCTCCGATGTGATGTGATATCGCTATTGGCAATCGGCAATCGAATATGCACGCCTTTTTAACTGCCCCACTCGCTACTCCCGACACGATGCGATATCAATATCGGCGATCGGGGATTCCAAATGGAACCAATATAATGATTTATGATTTCCCCCCGACGCCCGATTGCGATAAAGGCAAAAGCGCAGTTTTCAAAGAAAATATTAAAAGCGGGTTTAATACGATTTATTCGTATTTAAGGCCTTATCTTTCGAAGAGCCATTCATCCGCGCTCAACCGCCAAAATACCCAAGGAATGCTTCAAATAAATCATTCAGCCATTAATCGAATTGATAGGCATTGATAGGATTGACAGGTCTTAACGACCATTTAATGAAACAGTAAGCCTGTGATCTTTTTACAGATTTTATTCGAGGCCACCTTAAGTCAATCGTTCGCCATGCATTCATCAATATATATCTCAATCTATTCGATTTACACTATTATTTTCTGTATTACGTCCATTATCATCTCTGTGCAGAATTCTTCCGCAGAAACAGATTTAACCAGAATGGGGAAGAAGTCCAAGAAAACCACAATGGCTTCCGCTTCGCCGGCCACAGGGCAACCTGTTGTTGATCCAAGCAATAAAAAGAAAGGGCTAATATCAGACACTACATGCCTAGGACTTGTCAGATCTACTTGGCATGGCACCTATAACCTAATTGAAGCCGAAGAGCCAAGGGTGACAACAATACCAGTCTCAGCCGACAGCACTAGCAAATCCGAGGCTAATCTGAGCGATTTAGCCAACTCTTTTCTTCATTGAATAGCGGCCCGGGAGCAAATCCTCCCATATATAGATGTGGTTAGATGGGCGATTCAGGAAATCCTGATTACTGACAGAACTTTCAGCACCACAGATGGGAGAATTTTCAGTTCCTTTCGAGCCGAGGATTTAAGGCAAATGTATCATTTGCCGGAGGCAGAGAAGAAGTATAACACGGCATTCCTGGAGAAATTCTGAGCTGAGAATGAGACTGAATCCGAACCCATTCGGGGTTGGAGACAAAATCCAGCAAAGCACAAGCACGAATCTTCGAGTAAGTACTCGGTCGATTCTCTATGCTCTCCTTATTGCTATGCTGGGATAATGATGTGCAGATTGTGGGGATTACATGATTCCGCCAATTTTACCATAGAAATGGTCCCCTTGATGGAGGCGGCATGTAGTGGCGAAATAATGGATTGTGCAGATATACTGTCCGATAAGTTAGCATCTGCAATTCTTGATTTCAGATTCAAGTCCCACGTCATTGAAAGGTTCATTCCCCCATTTTACTATAGTGCCTATGTATTAGATGTCTTGTGTTTTAATTCTGAATTTCCTGTGCTCGGATGGAAGTGGACGTCGCAAGACCCCGCACCCGTCCACATATACCATCAAAAGTTGTGGAAGACCAACTACAAACACCATTTGTATCAAATCTGCAACGGTTTTATGTTGCCAATTCATTATTCTATTTTCAATAAGCCTGCCCCTAAGATTTCCTACCAAGCAGGGGTGGATTTAACTTCCATATGGAGTTGGTTTGGGGAGGAAAAGTTCACCTATATCAGAGTTTTTGGCAGTCAAGCCAAGCCCCACGTTCTTCCTCTATACATCCCTGATAAACTACTGGCCACGGAAATAACATATCAGATCATCGCCGAAGGGGTGGCACAAACCCTGAAGAAAGCTAAGAAGCACGTATGGCCCTCTTTTCCTTTGAGAATTGGTATCTATACTCTGCATGATTTCAAACATGCAGAGAAAGAAGCTGAGAAAATAAATTCGCTAACCCTGGCAACTCTACCGAGCAGGCGTTTTGATCCAAACAAAGTTGCCTACAATGCACTGGACCAGGCCAAATTGACCAAGTTCGAGCATAAAGAAGATAGATTTGAGGACTTGTTCGCATCGGCCGAGTCGATGTATCAAGTTAAATCGCTCGCCATACTTGAATACAACGATGTGGGACTAGTTGAATTTAACAGACTTAGACAGCAAAGGTTGCAAACTCTGCCTCTAGATCTGTTAGCGACGACTCCAACAACAGAATTAAGCGAACCTGAGCAACGACTTGTTAAAGAACCTCCTGTTACATCAAAGCAACAGGAAGAAATGCATGACAACAGACAAGAAGAGACCCAGGCAAAATAGCAAGAACAGAAAGTAAGTGAAGATACACAGATTGATCCGAAATTGCTCCAGGAATGGCAGCAATTTAATTCGATTATCGGCAATCTGGAATGCTCTAAAGATGATGAGATTTCAAAAGAGGGCAACACACAGGAGGCGATTTCAAAGCAGGTTTCAGGTGAAACCAACGACCCACCCAAATCAAAAGAAGTGGAAATAATCTCGAAGGATCCTTCTGGGGAAGTCATTTTGCAGATAGAAGAGATTCCTCCCTTGGACGTCTTCTATAGCCCAAAGCATAAAGCTGTATTGAAACGAAAAAGGAAGAGGAGAAGGACTGATCAACCTTCTTTATTCCTAGAACAAACATTAACGGGCAATGTGCTATGGAAGGAGGAATTTGACCCCTCTGATGACTTGACAAAGCTATCGCAATATGCTGGAGCTTATTCGGCAGCGACAATAGACAAAGCATCGGAGGTGAGCAGTTTTTTTAAGACAAAAGATCAGGATATCTTTTCGCTACAGGCACAATTATCGGAAGTGCATCAAAAGGCAGAGCAGGCAGAACAACAATTGCTAGTACAACAACAAATAAACAATCAACTGACTTAGCAATTGCAGGAAGAAAAACAGAGGATTGACGACAGTGCAGTCCAAAAGCAAAAGGAGCTATCAGAGGCATTGGCGCAACTAAAAGCATCAACTGAGGAAATGCTGAAATCCAAAGATGAGCAGATCACTCAATTATCAGCTCAACTTGAGCAAACAAAGAAGCTCCCCTAGATAAATGAGTTTAAAGCAGAGGCATTTCAATTAAACAAAGGATTGATAAATCAGATGAAGCTATTGTGTCAGCAAATCACGCAGGCAGAACCATTGTGCGACTTAGCGGCATCCATAAGTGAAAAAGTAGAAAAGGCAAGGACAAATTTGGATCAAGCTGAAGAAACATTGACAAATTTCTTGGAATGGCAAGATTCCGATCAGGGACAGGTAGCCAACCTACCAAGGATTCTAGAATTGCACAAAGAAATATTATTCACAGAATGGAAATCTCAGTTAATGAAGGTAGAAAGAGAGATTTTAAGATGCAAGACAACCACTAGTAATTTGGTTGAATTGGTTAATAATACTCTTTACTTGTCTAACATGATTTCTCGTACTCCAGGCCAATTAACAACAACGAAGATGTTGGAGCAGTCATGTTACCCAGAGCTGGAGAAAAATGGAAGGTTAATTGCGGGAATCAACAGTTTGACATGGGATGCCTATTGGTTCTTTTTAGTGAAGCCGCACAGCCAGAGAGCCGCCCTAAAATGCCTTACAGATGCGATCAGGTATATTATCCCCGATATTCAGGATGCCACCTTTGCTGCCCAACTCAGCTTGTGCCTCAACGGACCACCCGAAGTGGAGCCAATGCTTGCGATAAGCTAGCTCAGGTTTAAAGGCAAACAACCTGAGTCATGATTCACATCGCCGACTGCCAGATTGTTCCCAAGAAGATAGATAGTATTAATTGATGCCAATTAAGTAGGATTTTGTTTTCATAGATTTTTTTAGTTTAGTAGTATTTATAGACCCTTTCATGCATTTAGAAAGGGTCGTAATGTTTTGTATATGACTTAAACCCTGAAGTCGCACTATTGTACTTCAGGGATATTCTTTTATGAAACCGGACCAATCATTCTGATTTTGATAAGGAAAGTTTTTATACAAATGTGCACTACTGTCTTTGTTTGAAATCATTTCTGCGTTGAAGGAAGAATTTCATATAGCGATTGATATTGGGATTGATTAGTAGCTCATATGGTACTATTATCTATGTCTGTACTCATTCTTGTTATATGAATTGTCATTTTATCACTCTTGCTATTATCGCATATATATATGTGTGTTTTAACAGCATCCTTTATGCATCCCACTATTGGTTGTTTATAGCATGCTTTTCTTCCAATCATATATGTATCAATGATATAAATGATGAATGCAGTAATTTTGTGTTAATCACTTTGTTTAGCTATTTAGATGAAGTAATCTTTAAATGATTGAATATCTATGTTTATTTTACAGAGTCATCTACATGCCTGTCAATAGACAAAGATTATTAAACGCTGCATTTCAAAAGAATAGTTGTTCCCGGGATTAGTATTAGTTTTCGTATTTTTGTTGATAGATTAAGTTATCCACCTAGCATTAGAATAGACAACTCATCAATCATCCACCTCTTTTATTCATTATTGGGAAACTGGTCCCATTATATCCAGTCGGAGCTACCATTCCAAACGGAAAAGGAGCTGTACTAAGGTCCGGACCGGGTGGTTATCCCCCAATGTTGTTGCAGCGATTTTCGAGGCATCAAAATTTCTGGTGCTAGAAGGAGGGCCATCCGCTATGAATGGCGAGTAAGCCAAAACCTACAAACCATTCAAAGAGTAACTCACCCTCCACCTCTCCTCGGACCTCTCGCTTGCACCCTGAATCATCAGTATCCAGACGAGACGAGGAAGAATCAACCACTACTGCTCAACTTCATCATACTTCAGAACACTTAAGTCCAGAGTCCCCTGAAGTTCAATCTATCATTCAGAAACTTCAAGGCTTCTCGATTTCACCTCCTAGATCTGAAGTATCACAAGGCAGTCAGACTTCGCAATTCCACTTACCTCCTCACCTTACCAGACTTCAAAGTGAAAAACTAGGTATTGAACCACCTGAGTTTCCTTTGCCTGAAAGGAAAAGGATTAAAAAGAACGATAAAGGTTCTGGTAGTGAAACCTTTTCTCCATCATCTTCCATTTCATCATCACCTGTGCGAAGCTAAACACCCACTTCACCATTACATATTGTTGTTCACCAAGGGACTTCACCTCCAACATCACAACCCTTTCAGTCTTCATTTCCACCTCCTCCCCAATCACCTGGAACACCACAGGCAATCGCTGGTACTCCCAAAATGGCTCAAATACCATGGAGAAGTCCTGGTGCAGTCACCATGCCTGCACCTTTACATCCATTACCCAATTATCCTGAGAAATGGTTACCAAAGTTCAATCCAGATGCTGGAACGTCAGCCGAGGAACACATAAATAATTTTATGTTGTCAGTCAATCTGAAGGGAGTAACAGAAGAAGATGTTGTAGTTATATTGTTCCCCTATACATTACAAGGATCAGCAGGGTCTTGGTATTTTTCCTTGCCCGCTGGGTCCATCACCAGTTGGAATATCTTTCAGGAACAGTTTCTTACCAAATACGACGATGATAGATCCTTGGCTACACTCATCAATGACCTTTCCAATCTAAGGATCGAGTCAAGAGAACCAATTAAGGAGTTTAACTCTCGATTTAACAAACTCTTGAACAAAATCCCTACCGATGATAAGCCAAGTGAACAAGTTAGAAGCGAATGGTATATTACATCCTTACCCTCAAACATAGCCATTTTTGTAGATAGGGCTAAACAACC
The DNA here is from genome assembly GCA_000404065.3 of Pinus taeda. NCBI lineage: Eukaryota > Viridiplantae > Streptophyta > Pinopsida > Pinales > Pinaceae > Pinus > Pinus taeda. The sequence continues at coordinate 25,281 of APFE031399363.1, forward strand.
TACATTGGCTGAAAACATGAAAGAAGCCCTCGCTGTCAAAAAAAGTGTAATCGCTTTGCAAAAGAAAACTGCTCTAGAGGAACGAAAATCCAAAAAAGTGTCTTTCAAGGATGATTCAAAGAAAAATATCACCAAGGATCCATACGACATGGAGGTCCTTCAAAAAGTCCTCAAAACCATGTCAAATGAAATGGTTGAGATTAAGAAGCAAGTAGCAGAGTCCTCAACAAAGAAACCTTATATGAATTTTAAAAAGTCTAAGTCCAAGCCTCCAAATGTTATATCTTATGCAGATTCAGATCCTGAGGAAGAAGAAGAAGAAGAAACAATTACACCATCTGATGAATTAGAAGAAGAGGAAGTCGTTGAATGCCATGAAATGTGGGACTTTATACTCCCTAATTCCGATATTGAAGCTGAGCAAGAAGCCTTTGCTGTGACTACCAGGAGTAAAGCTACTCCTGAACCTGTTCAGGTCAATCCAAAGAAAAGGAGTGCTGGCACCAATACTACAAAGGAAAAGGTACCTACAAGGAAGCCAGCTGCAACAGTATCTCAAAATCAACCGTCATCCTCCAATATACCTTCATCATCTAAGACGTTGGTAGTATCTGATTCAATGGACTATAATATTGTTGATGACATGAAGAAAACTAAGGCAAACATCACCATGTTTGAACTCAGTAAATTAAAACATCAACAAAAATTACTTCTCAAAGAACTTAATGCAATTCCTTCTTCACCTCTTCCCAGTACTAAAGCTGCAAGCGATTCAGGACAACCACCTTCTGGTAGAGTTGAGGCAACTGATACAATTCTAATTGGAGATAGATCAAATTCCCATACTCCTCCTTTCCTCTTAACATATGAAATTTACAATCGAAATCTACATAACTGCTTAATTGACTCTGGGGCATCATACAATATAATGCCAGCTTCAGTTTGTTCTAAGTTGAAGATAGAACCATAGAAATCTTCAATTCATATTGTGCAGTTAGATAGAACTAAAGTTCAAGTTCTAGGGGAAATAAACTCTGTAACAATCAGGTTATCGACGGATCCACGAGTGGTCCAAAGGATTGATATCTTAATCGCCGATATACCTGAGTTCTATGGGTTGATTTTAAGCAGGGATTGGTCAGAAAAGCTCCATGGGTATATTTCCACCGATTGGTCCCATATGTGGCTCCCCTATAAGGGTAAGCCGAATCAAATAAAGATCGATCGGGAGAAACACATGACCCACATTGTTACAGAATTTGAACAAGAAAATCAACCAATTGCTTTTAACAACAATATCTTAGGAAATTATTCTTCTGAATCATTTTTTGGCAATTATATTGCCCAGCCATCTCCTTTCTCGGTAAACAATTTCACATCACAAATTGAAAACTTTTCACAGATTGATAGGTCTAGATGTGTTAATGTTACTGAGAATTTTGTAAATAATATTGTAGATAATTCTTTATTTTGGTCTTTATACTTCGATGGGTCCAAGTCTAGCGAAGGATCAGGAAAAGGATGTATTTTGGTTAGCCCACAAGGAGAAAAAACAATGTTGTCCTGCAGGCTAGAGTTTGAATGCACAAATAATACAGCTGAGTACGAAGCATTAGTCCAAGGATTATATAAAGCGATTGGCCTCAAAGTCCAATACTTGAAAGTGTTTGGAGATTCTGAGATCATTGTTAAGCAGGTAAGGGAATACAATTCATTTGCCTTTTCGAACCATCTCAAACATTATCAGTCGCCGGTAACAAAGAAACTCACCTTCCCACGTTTTAGCATTCAATAATTTCTTCCATTCCCAAGGGTCCTCAAAATTCAGCAGCCGACTTGCTAGCCAATGTCGCTTCCAAGCTCCTCCCTTCCAAAGACTATAGCCCAGATAGATTTTCAGTAGAATTGCTTTTTAGGCCATCAATTCCTGACAATGTCACTAATTGGAGAATATTCAACCACGATTTTTACAGTTTTTAACCTCTGAAAAATCCTATGATAATCAAATCATTGAGGAAGATGAACATGATATTCAAATGCGAGGTAAGCATGAAGAAAATTCAATCCCAAAGCCTGTGGTGAAGCTTGAGGATCTTTACGATATTAAAGACATGTTTAAACCTGTGACCAATACAAAACTCCAGAGCTCTACCTTAAGGTTTGAATTGATAAACCTTGGCACTGAACAAACTCCTCAAAACATTAATTTAGGATTAGGACTTTCCGTGGAAGAAAAGGAAGCATTCATTAGACTGTTACATAAAAATAAACATGTTTTTGCTTGGAAATATGACGATCTAAAAACATATGATACATCCATTATCCAACATACCATCCCGATGCTTCCCGAACAGAAACCAGTTCAACAAAAGTTGAGGAAAATACATCCAAACTTAGAGAGTCAAATAAAATCGGAACTCAATAAACTCTTGAAAGCTAAGATTATTTTTCCCGTTCGGCACTCAACCTGGGTCTTCAATATGGTGCCAGTCAGAAAGAAAAATGGCAACATAAGGATTTGTATCGATTTCAGAAATTTAAATAAGGTGAGCCTAAAAGATAACTTCCCATTACCCACTATGGAGCAGATACTCCAATCAGTGGCAGGCTCTAAGTTAATGTCCTTTTTGGACGGTTTTTCAGGATATAATCAAATTTTGGTCCATCCTGATGACCGACTCAAAACCACATTCAGAACAAAATGGGGAACGTATGCATATTAGAAAATGCCTTTCGGACTTATTAATGCAGGAGCCACGTTTCAAAGAGCGATGGATATAACTTTTAAAGGGTTGATTAACAGAACAGTAGTCGTCTACTTAGATGATATTACTGTATTTTCTAAAGAGAGATCCAATCACTTGCATGATTTAAATCAAATCTTTCAACGCTGCAAGAAATACGGTATTTCCCTTAACGCTAAAAAATCCTTTTTCGCTCTTGATCAAGGAAAGCTCCTAGGCTTTATTGTTTCTAAAGATGGCATTTATATTGATCCAGACAGGATCAAAGAAATCTTTGAAATCCCTTTTCCTCATAATAAGAAATCCATGCAGTCATTTTTAGGCCAAATCAATTTTGTTAAGAGATTCGTTCCAGACTTTTCTCAAATCATTTTGCCACTTCAAACTATGATTAAGAAAAATTCAGTCTTTAAATGGGGATCGGCAGAAAAGGAAGCATTTGATTTGATCAAACAATCAATAATCAATGCCCCCGCTTTAAATAACGCTGATTTTTCTAATCATTTTACATTGCATACTATCGCATCCGATTTCTCTTATGCAGCAGTACTCACACAGATCCAATCACAATTTGGAAGCACCCATTTCATTCTATAGTTCAAATCTTCAGGGTGCTGAACTGAATTACTCCGAAGTATAAAAACAAGCGTTTGTTGTATATAAAGCTGTCAAACATTACAGACCCTTCCTTTTAAAAGCCCATACAAAAGTTATAGTTCCTTTCACTTTAGTAAAGCAACTATTAATTCAAAGAGAATTGGGATAAAAAAGGGCAAACTGGGTAACAACACTTCAAGAATACGACTTAGAAATTAAACCAGCAAAGATTGTTAGAGGCCAAGGTTTTTGTAGGTTGTTCGCAGGAGCATCCAACATTCCAGAATCAGGTGACATAAATCAAACCGAAGAGATCAACCAGATAAGTATCGCTAATTCTGAATCACAATATGATGATTTAATATTTTATTTGAAAAATGGATATGCACCTCCTAACCTGTCTTACAAAAGCAAAAGGGCCATAAGATTGAAAGCAAAAAATTTTACCATTCTTGATGATGTGCTTTTTAGGCAAAACTATGATTGAATTTTATTAAGATGCCTAGAAAAACCTGAGGCACAAAAGGTTTTGCAGGAATTACATGATGGACCGGCAGGAGGACACTTTGGAGTTGATACAACAGCTCACAAAATCATTCATGCTAGATATTATTGGTCCACTCTGTTTAGAGATGCTCATGAATATGTAAGGAAATTCCGGAATTGCCAAACTTCTAGTGGAAGACAAAGGAAACCAGCTTTCCCTTTGCAACCAGTCAACATTGAACAACCGTTTGAGCAATGGGGATTAGACATCATAGGAGAAATTACTCCACATTCTTCCAAACAGCATAAGTATATCCTTACCGCTACTGATTATTTTACCAAGTGGGTTGAAGCGATTCCTTTAAAGACAACAAAATTCTGAAGCTATTATTGAATTCATAGACCAATTCATCATTACCAGGTTTGGTGTCCCGAATGCTCTTGTTTTTGATAATGCATCTTACTTTTCAGGCAATGCTATGTTTGATTTCACAATTAAAAGAGGATTTAAACTCAAATACTCTACTAATTATTATCCCCAGGGTAATGGTTTAGCAGAATCTACAAATAAAAAACTGATTAAAATTATTAAGCGAACTATCGAACAAAATCATAAAAACTGGCACAAATCTTTAATATTTGCATTATGGGCTGATAGAATAACGCAAAAGGCTTCTATAGGTTCTTCCCCGTTTAATCTTGTGTATGGAAAAGAAGCAATGCTACCAACAAATCTTGTCCTCCCTGCTCTAGCCCTAGTTCAATTTATTGAAGAAAGCCCTTCTTCTTCTTTACAACCTAGACATGACCAAATTATAAAATTAGAAGAGGAAAGAGAAAAAGCCAAAGTCATTCATGCGAAACATCAGCAGATCATCAAGTCATCATTTGATTCACTTTCATCCGGTTCCAAACAATTTCAAGTCGGTGATTTAGTTCTGAAATGGGACAAAGCCCATGAAGATAAGGGAAAACACACCAAGTTTCAGAAGATGTGGCTTGGACCATTTCAAATCTATGAAAAGATAGGCCATTCGACCTTCATATTACAAGATTTATCAGGGTTGAGAGAATCTCTCCCTATTAATGGCCTTATCTTAAAGAAATTCTTCAATTGAGGAGGTGACCCCTTCTCCTTTTAATAGCATTTTTGTAGTTTGTAGGAGCATTATAAAATAAAGTTGTGAGGTATCTTCCATTGACCTTTGCCATACTTAAAGAGTTGCTTAAAACAAGTAGTGTGATATTTACTTTTAAAATAATAGAAGTCTTAAGCAAAAGGGATGATTTCTAGGAAATTAGATATAATTGCATTCTGAAACCACACTTCAATCTTAGTGAACACCTCTCAAAGTTTAGAAAATATTGTAAATCATTTTAGGTTTTGAAATTGGTCACAAGAAGGTTATCAATATCAAAATAAGAACTGATCCAATTTTAGCATCTTCAACTCTTACCTTGTCATCCATTTACTCTTAAGGAGAAAATTGTCTATCCCACTCACCAAAGCTTGTGATTAATCAGAGTGTAATTCTAAGAATATTGGATATAAAAGATAAGAGGTCATATTATAAGCCTGATTACCATGTTTATAGGGAAATAGTTTAGCCGACATTACCAATACTGTATACCAAAACAGGGTAATGGCTTTAATTATAAGACAAAGGGGTCTCATCACGAGCTAGCTTGTTCGGTTAAATTACTATCAGTGAATGGCATTGTCACTCAACTGGCCACCAAACCAGGGCAATGGCTTTTTATCTTACAAAATAACAGAAAATAGAAAAGAAATGCAAAATGTGAAAAACATGTTTTGAATTCATTCTGTTAATCATACTCTGAGATGAATGGGACAATGGACAATGACATGGTTAAAAGGTATCCCTGTTGAAACTATGAACGTTTGCTGGCAGCAGAGGCTCTACCTATGACAAAGGAGTTAATTCTAAAAGATGATTTGGAAAGGTTTTCTGTTTTATCATTATCAACCAATAGAGGCCAATTTAAAATTTAGAATGTATCTAATTTTAAACAAGAGAGGGAATTAGCAAAGAGAGTTTCATTTTGTTGGGAATGCAAGTATACCTAGTTATATTAGAATTTTCCCCTTTGATGAAATTTCTATTTTGAAAAAGTTTAAGTATTTCCATACTTTTCAAAGATAACTGTTTCTTCCATCGAATCGCCAATTGTTGTGCCCTACAACAACCCTCAATTTCATATCATTATTATCCCAAAACTATAATGTGAAATGGGTCCCTTTTTAATTTTAATTGGTATCAACTTAGTCTTATTCAAAAAGGTACGAAATAATAAAATAAAACATTACCAAACCTTTTTGATAAACCAATCAAAGGCCTTATATATAAATGATTAATCTCTTATCATTGTAATAAAGCGATCGCAAGATCGCATATCGCAATCACAAAGGAAACACAACTTAAGGACCCATTGGTTTTCTCCGATGCGAAATAGGCTATCGGATATCGGCGATAATAACTGGTGCAATAAAACTCACTTTCGCTTCGATGCGATGCGATATCGCTATCAGAAATTGGCGATCAACCATGCATGCTTTTAAAAGTACCCCACTCAGTACTCCCGACGCGATGCGATATTGCTATCGGCGATCGGGGATTCAAAATGGAACCAATGTAACAATTTACGATATCCCCGATGCCCGATTGCGATAAAGCCAAAAGCGCAGATTTCAAAGAAAATATTAAAGCGGGTTTATTATGATTAATTCATATTAAAAGCCTTATCTTCTGAATAGCCATTCATCCACGCTCAATCGCCAAAAAATCCAAGGCACGCTTCAAATAAATCATTCGGCCAATAATCGAATGGACGGGCATTTATAGGGTTGACAGGTCTTAGCGGCCATTTAATGAAATAGTAAGCCTAATATGTTTTTACAGATTGTATCCGAGGCCACCTTAAGTTAATCATTCACCATGCATTTATCGATATATATCTCACTCATATTCGATTTGCGCTATCAATTTTCTGTATTACGTTCATTATTATTCCTGTGTAGAATTCTTCTGAAGTAACAGCTTCAAGCAGAATGGGCAAGAAGTCCAAGAAAACTCCAATGGCTTCCGCTTCGCCGGCCATAGGGCAACTCATCGTTGATCCAGGTACTAAAAAGAAAGGATTAATATCGGATACTACATACCTAGGACTCGCCAGAACTACTTGGCAAGGTACCTATAATTTGATTGAAGTTGAAGGGCCAAAGATGACAGTAGTACAAGCCTTAGTTGACAGCACTCGCAAATCTGAGGCTAATCTAAAGGATTTAGCCAACTCTTTTCTTCATCGGATAGCAACTCGGGAACAAATCCTCCCATATACAGATGTGGTGAGATGGGCAATTCAGGAAATCCCAATCACAGACCGAACCTTCAGTACCTGAGATGGGAGAATTTTCAGTTCCTTTCAAGCTGAGGATTTGAGGCAAATGTATCATTTACCTGTGCTAGAGAAGAAATATAACACGGCATTTCTTGAGAAATTTCGAGCTGAGAATGAGACTGAATCCGAACCCATTCAGGATTGGAGACAAAATCCAGCAAAACACAAGCACGAATCTTCGGGTAAGTACTCGGTCGATTCTCTATGCTCTCCTTATTGCTATGCTGGGATAATGATGTGTAGGTTGTGGGGATTACATGATTCCACTAATTTTACTATAGAAATGGTTCCCTTGATGGAAGTGGCATGTAGTGGTGAAATAATGGATTGGGCAACTATACTGTCTGATAAGTTAGCAACCGCAGTTCTTGATTTTAGAACAAGTCCCGCGTCACTGAAAGGCTCATTCCCCCATTTTACTATAGTGCCTATATATTAGATGTCCTATGTTTTAATTCTGAATTTCCTGTGCTTGGATGGAGGTGGACGTCGCAAGACCCCACACCCGTTCACATATACCATCAAAAGTTGTGGAAAACCAACTACAAGCACCATTTATAT
>APFE031399384.1:0-13570 GCA_000404065.3 Pinus taeda
CTTTCATTGATGATTTCTCTAGACGCACTTGGGTATACTTCTTAAAACTCAAGAGTGAAGCATTTAACAAATTCTTGGCCTTTAAGGCCTTTGTTGAAAAACAATCTGGACATCAAATTCTTAAGCTAAGATCTGATAATGGCAGAAAATATGTTGAAAACTACTTCATCAACTTTTGCACTGAGAATGAGATTCAAATGCAACACACTCTTCCATATACTCCACAACAAAATGGTGTAGCTGAAAGGAAGAATCACACCTTAAAGGAAATGGCTAAATGTATGCTTCAATCTAAAGGACTTAGTCTTAATTATTGGGCAGAAGCAATTAACTGTGCAAATTACATAATAAATCACACTCCTACTAAAGTTTTAAAGAATATCACTCCAGAAGAAGCATGGAGCTCAATTAAACCAGATGTGAGTCACTTTTCGTGTTTTTGGAAGTGAAGCATGGGCCCATATTCCAGATGAAAAACGTAAAGCTTTAGAACCAAAGAGTGAAAAACGTATCTTTGCTGGATATTCTGAAGATGTCAAAGCATATAGACTTATTCCATTTAAGTCCAAAAATGTTATAATTAGAAGAGATGTAAAGTTTGATGAAAATAAATCAGTCTATGAGCCTAGTTCGCCGCATGTGCCACCTCTCTCTATCTCTTCTACCTTTGAACATATTTCTTCTTCAGATGAGGAAAGTGAGGATGACAATCCCCCCCCACCTTCTCAGGATCATCCTTCAGCTCCTTCAGCTCCTTCAGCTCCTTCACTTCCAAAATGGGTCCAAGCTACTTGAGATGTACCAGGTGATCTTGCCGGTGATCCTACAGATTAGCGCCGTACCCGTTCTCAGTTTGAAAGAGCCTCTTCTTTACTGGCTCAAGTGTCAGCAAATTATGATCCTGACACCTTTGAAGAAGCTTCAGCCCATCCAGATTGGGATGCAGCTATGAATGAAGAATATCGTTCATTATTGGCAAATGATACATGGGATCTTGTTTGTCTACCAAAGGGGCACAAACTTGTTAGATGCAAATGGGTTTACAGAACCAAATATGGGCAAGATGGGAAAGTTGATAAAAATAAAGCTCGACTTGTTGCTAAGGGTTTTTCACAAGTTGAAGGCATTGATTATACTGAAACCTTTTCCCCCGTTGCCAAAGTGAACTCTGTCCGCCTTGTTCTTACCCTTGGTGCCTCTTTCAAATGGGAAGTCCATCATATGGATGTTAAATCCTCCTTCTTGCATGGGGACTTGCATGAAAAAATGTACATGGAACAACCTATTGGGTTTATACAATCAGACTCCATCCTTGTATGTCATGTTAAGAAATCCCTTTATGGTCTCAAGAAAGCTCCTTGGGCTTGGTATGCCAAAATGGATAGTTTTCTTTTAGAATCTGGCTTTTCTAGGTGTCATTCTGATAATACTGTCTACACCAAGAAAGAGGGCATGTCTCTTATCATTCTTGTTCTTTATGTTGATGATCTTATCCTCACTGGTAGTGATCCCAACCTTATTAACCTTGTGAAGTCTAGCCTTAAAACAAATTTTGAAATGATAGACTTAGGACATTTACATTATTTTCTCGGTCTTCAAGTCTTGCAGTCCAAGGAAGGTATTTTCCTCTCCCAATCCAAGTATGCCTGTGATCTTCCACAATTTTTTCACATGGAAGATTGTAAGCCAGCTCCTTCTCCCTTTCAGTCTGGAGTCCAAATTTCAGTCACTTGTACTTCCCCTGAAGTTGATGCTACCTTATACCGTCAACTTGTAGGAAAACTTTTGTATTTAACCCATACTCGTCCTGATATTTCCTTTGTTGTTGGCCTTGTTGCTCGGTTTATGCAAACCCCACGTGAAGGTCATTGGAAAGCAGCTAAACGAATACTTCGTTATGTTCACGGTACAGTTCAGTTTGGCATTCATTACAGTGCTAAAGCATCTCCTCTATTGGTTGGTTTCACTGGTTCCGATTGGGCTGGTGACCCTGATGATCGGAAGTCTACTGTTGGTTATGTGTTCACTCTTGGTTCAGGGCCTATTACATGGGCTTGCAAGAAAAAATCTTCCATTTCTCTTTCTTCAGCAAAAGTAGAGTATCGTGGTGCCGTAGAGGATAGTAAGGAAGCCTTGTGGCTTCGTCAGATCCTATCAGAGTTTGGTTTTCAGCAGCAGCATCCGACTACACTTTGGTGTGATAATCAAAGTGTCATTCAGCTTTGCAAAGATCCAGTTCAGCATCAGCGCAGCAAACACATTGAACTTCACATGCACTTCATCAGAAAGCTCATTCATGACCATGTTCTTGAAGTGCAATATTGTTCAACAGATGATCAGGTTGCAGACATCTTCACAACGGCTCTCACAGAGGCGAAGTTCACTAAACTTCGATATATGCTTGGAGTTCAGGAAGTTGTCACTAAGGGGGGATAGGCTCTAGTGCCTCCTTCCTTCGCCTATTGTGTCATATTTGTAAATCCTTCAATCCTATCCCAAGTTGTTCTTAAGGGGGGATGTTAGGATATTCCGACACATAGGAAAATAGTTAAGTTCAACTTGGTCTAGTATAGAGTTAGGTATAGAGTTAGGTAAAGTGTGTTTCTTTACCGTTGTACATTTTGTAACTTACAATCCGACGGTCACGATATGTAGTGATCCGACGGTTCATTCTCTCCTCGGTATTACCGACACTTGATCCGTGGCTTGACACCCGATTTGTCCATGAATTCTATTTAAAGCGCATGGAGGGTCATTTGTAGGTTAACCATGCCTGAGAGAAGCTTATGTAAATTTTCATTCTTTTATTAATAAATTGCCTGTAGTAGCCACGTTGGCGCAGGCCGTGGACTGTTTCCCTCTTTGAGGGTTTTAACCACGCCAAAATACTAGTGTATTGATCTGTGATCTGTTTGTGAGTGGTGTCCTTTTGGTGTTCTGTCTGAGGAACTTACCGTGTAAATTCATACAATAAGAGGCAATGTTGATAGTCCCTAGAAGGACCTTTCCAACTGTATATGACACTTAGAGAATCTTAGGGAATCTACAAAGGGTTGAAGATATATTACAGTTTGGACTTAGATAGTAATAGTAGCAGCAAAGTTCTAGAGATCTACGCTGTTATAGGAAGTAAAGAGTTTTTTACAGTGGAAAGAGATAGTCCCACACTAGTCTCCACCTACGCACTAGTACAAAACATGCACTAATCTAAACTCATCATAATATCCAAGACTTTTTGATCCATTTAAAGGTGCAAGCAAAGATAGGTCATAGACTCAAATTTGGTCAATATTTCATTTTCTTATGATTCTAGAGATTTGGGCATCTAGCGCTGAAGAGGTTTTATAAAACAAAAATAAGAAAATAAATTGAATTTGACTTTCCATCTCAATACAGATTGTTGATGTGGCGCTGAGACCGATTGGGTGAATTCCATATGGCATGTGGAACCACTAGGGATATTCCATGTAGGATGTTGAGGTCATCATGATGTTAGCATATCATGTAGCACTACATTCGGATTCATGAAAAAAGAGTATGTTTATAGCTAATTTCTAGTATCATAGACCTTTTTAAATTTTATTGGAATTTGGTAGTCGGGCCAAAAAATGATCTTATCTACTAAGCCAAGCAATCTGAATCCACACATTACAACAAAAGTTCACAAAGTAAATACTCCCAAACCATAAAATATAGTAGAATAAAATGGAGCAACAAGTGTTACTCGACATGGAGCAGAGACCAAGTGGGCCTAGATCTAAACTTTCGAGCATCACAGTGAAGTGCATAGCATGAAAAAAAGAAATAGACCAAGATATGAGGATAATCTCCTAAGATGTATAGAATTGACTCATTCAATGTGATTCCATCGATAAAATGAGGTAACACTCGAACAAAATGAATATCCATGATTCAACACCAAATTCACTTATGAAAGTCCAAAGGATTAGTTTCATGGCTTAATAGTGGTGGACTACATGATTGGTGAATTTGATTAATGATGATAAGTGACATATAACAAGTAGTGGATATATATAAAAGTGATGGAGCATGCATAATATCTCTTATATAGCTGAAGAAGAGAAAAAGAAAAGGCTGGGTCCTTGTGTGATTTTGTGCTCATCAATTAGATGTAATCAAAATCAATTCTTTTTAATTGCATCACAATAGAAACAAAGATTTTTAGTTTTGCTCTCAAAATGGTTTCCATGTTAAAATACTTTGTAGATATGTGATGTGAATAATTTATTGTTATGTGTATATTACCTATGGTTGAATAATATGCTAAATAATTATAAACATTATAATCATTGACTCACCCCCCTCACTTAGTAATTCTTGATTTACCGCAGTTGGTATCATAGTAGGTTCCCTGAGGAATAGTTTAATTACTATAAGGTAGATACATAGGGAATCATGGAAAGTTAGGAAAATTAGGACATATATTAAAAAAGAGTATGAGTCTTTGACAGAGTAAATTATGTATTTTATAGAGTTATAATGGAATCCTACGTCATGGCTCTTGGTGTCGATGTATGGGCATCAATAGAAGCTAGATATATAGCTCCACCAACTCTATCAACTGATCCTGATGAAAGAAGAGCATATAATGATAATACAAAGAACAAGAATGCAATTGTGGTTATTCTCAACCAATCTAAGTTAGTAAAGGTCATGTATTTAAAATCATCTAAGGAGGTTTGGGACAAGCTAAGAAAGTGCTATGAAGGATATGAAAATGTAAAGAAAGTGACACAGAGACTAGATGAATAAATAACTCATTAAAACAAACATAATATTTTATTAAATTAATTCTTCTCCAAAACTTGCTTTTACAAATGAATTACATGGCTATTTATTCTTGAGGAAGAAAACTCTTGAACTCCATAAGAGGGAACTGCTTCCTATATATTTTGAGGAAGTTGAGAGAAATCCTCTCAATTCTAGGAATCTATCCTAACTACTTAATCTCCAGAAAATTCTAGAAGTCTCCATAAAACACAAAATTTCTAAGATTCTCCAAATTCGATAAATAAATAAATACAAAATAGGAGATGCTCGTGCATCATACTACCGAGGAGGAAAAGATACATTCATATGTTTTTCTTATGAAGCTCTCTAATATTCATATCGTATTTTGAAATTTTTGTTGTTTTCATCCAAGTATCATCTTCAAGTGGTCAATTCTTCCATTTAACTAAGTATTGAAAATATTGTTTATAACTAGTCCATTTAGCCACGCTTCCATCAATGATTAGTTTAATCTCCTTTGCTCGTGTTGAACATAATTGCTTCTCCCCCTCATGGTAGGTGCATGTGTAGGATCATTTATTGGTTCCTTAAGGGGGTATAGATCTGAAACATTAAATATTTGTGAGATTCCAAAGCCTTTGGGTAACTCTATTTAATAAGCATTTGAGGAACATTTCCTTAAAATTTTGCATGGTCTCATCTTCTTCAGGTTTAACTTATTATATTCCCCTTTCAAAAATATTTATTTCCGAAGATGTACCATAACCAAGCCCTCAACTTCAAAATCCAATTGTCTTCTTTTGGAATCTACTCTAGGTTTATACTTGTTGTTGCTTTCTTGTAATTGTTGCTGGACTCGGTCCTATATTTCCTGCATATTGGCTACAAAATATTCACCATCTCCACTTCTAAATTTTTATTTTCCAAGGTTCATTAACTCATAAATTCCTCTTGGATGCACTCCATAAATAATTCAGAATGGAATTAATGCGTCTGTTAGGTGATTTATTATATGCAAACTATGCTTGAGCAAGTACTTGGTCACATTGTTTGGGATGTTCACTTAACAATCTTCTCAAGATATTTCAAAGACTTCTATTTACCAGCTTTGTTTGACCATCAGTTTGGGGATGATATGCTAAACGAAAGCTAAGATTGGTTCCTAATTTTTTCCATAAAGTTCTCCAAAAATGGCTCACAAACCTAGTGTCTCTGTGAGAAACAACACTTGTAGGTAATCCATGCAATATAAGTATTTCGTTGAAGAACAAGTTTTCTATGTTAGTTGCATCATTTGTCTTTTTACATGCTATAAAGTGTGCCATTTTTTAGAACCTATCAACAACAACAAATATTGAGTCACTTCCTCTTTGTGTTTTGGGAAATCCTAGTACAAAATTCATGCTTATAGAGTCCCATGGTCTATTTAGTATTGACAAAGGTTGATACAATCTAGTGGTGTGACTTCTTCCTTTTGCATATTGACATGTCCTGCATCTTTCAACAAATCTTCTTATATCTACTTGCATGTGAGGCCAATAGTAGAATGCTTGTAACTGTGCCAAAGTTTTATCTTGCCTAAAATGTCCTGCTATGCCTCCACTATGTTTTTCTTTTAATGAATTTTCTCTCATCGAACATATTGGAATGCATAACATGCCTTCCTTTGAACATAAGTCGTTCCTATATAATGTAATCTAACCATGGATTTTTGTCTCTACTTACAGTATTTGCACAAGTTTCTTATTCTTCTTTGAAATTTCGAGCATATTTATACATATCTTTTAGCTCATGAAATCCTAAGACATTCACTTGGAATTTTGGAAAAATTAAGTTGATCGAGCTTAGTGCATCTACTACTTTATTTGAATGTCCACTTTTATGTTTGATAAAAAATGTAAAATTTTTTAAGAATTCAATCCATTTAACATGTTTTTGACTCAATTTTATCTCATTGTTGATATACTGTAAAACATTATTATCTGTGTAAAGGATGAACTCTTTTGGCATAAGATAATGTCTCCATTTTTTAAAAGTTTGTGTGATGGCATAGAATTCTCTATCATAACAATATTATTTTATTTTGGCTTCATTGAGCTTCTGGTTGTAGTAGTTGACTGATCTTCCTTCTTGACTTAGAACAACTCTTATTGCAGTTCAAGTGGCGTTGGTCTCAACCCAAATCAACTTGTTGAAATCTTGCAATGCTAAAATAAGTTGTTCTCTAATATTTTTCTTTAATATCGGAAAAGTTTATCAGTTTCTTCTATCCAATGGAATGGTTGATTTCTTTATTTGATGGTTTCTATGATTTGGGCAGAAAAATTGATAAATATTTTGTAAAAAATTGCCAATCCATGAAAAATTCTTACCTCACAAATTCTTCTCGTGGTTGGCCAATTGCTTATGGCCTTCACTTTCTCTTGATCCATCTTTAAGCCTTCCTTTGAAATCACAAAACCCAACTACAATAATTATATCTTCATGAAACTACACTTCTTCAAATTGATTAACTATTTTTCTTTTTGTAACTTCTTCAAAACCATCTTAAGATGTCTTAAGTTCTCTTCTTTTGAATCACTATAAATTAGGATATCATCAAGATAAGCTATAACATATTTTGCAATGAATTCTTTTAAGACCTCATTCATTAACATCATAAAGGTACAGGAGCATTGGTAATTCCGAAAGGCATTACCCACCATTCATATAATCAATTATTAGTTGTATATGTTGTTTTGCATTCATCAAATTCTCTAATTCTGATCTAATGATATCCACTTTTTAAATCTATTTTAGAAACATATGGAGCAGCACTTAAATAGTCTATGAGATCATCAATATGAGGCAATGAAGACTTGTACCTGATTGTGATTTTGTTAATTTCTCGAGAGTCTGTGCGCATTCTCCATATGTCATACTTCTTTTGAGTTAACATTATTGGAACAACACATGGACTTAAGCTTTCTCTGATGAGAACCTTATCCAACAATTCCTACACTTTGATTTTTAATCTCTTCATTCTCCCTTGGAGTCTTTCTGTAGGTTTCTTTGTTTGGTAGGTTGGCACCAGGATTGGGATTAATATGATGGATGATATTTCTGATGGGAGGCAACTTATCAGGCAAGTCATTCACTACAATATCAATGAATTCATTCAACATATTTTTAATTTCTTTCGGGAGATCATTCATATTTGTGCTTGTGGGGACTTTCAATCTAGGTGATCATCTTGACCATTTTCTCTTTTGGAGTTTCTTCTTCAACTTCAGTTTCTTTTTTTAAGGTTTCTTTTGTTTAGTTAATATCACCAATTTTGACTTCTCTTCTGTGTGTTGTCTCCAATGCATCTAATCTTGTTCGAATATGTCTTACTTCATTGAGTAAGACTTAATTGGTAACTTCCCCTATTTCATCTAGCTCAATATGCCATCTTTATATTTTTTAATTAAAATAAAGGAAATAATTATTTAACTTTACAAATTCCATACTTAAATTCTCCTTTAATAAGTTACCAAAGAATTTTTTAATGTAAATATTTTACTTTGAATTTAATGGTTTTATGACTTCAGAATATCACAAAGCCTTTTTAGGTTCTACTCTTTTATTTTTTTCATTTTTTTTAATATTCAATATGGAGCCCTTTCCCCGTGTGACCTTCCTCCACTTTATTGTTAAACCACCTATTTATTGCAATTGTTTAATAATTTTATGGAACACTTTTAAAATAGTGGCTAGTCATTTTCAACATTAATTCCTCCTTTTACAATGGCTCTCTTCTTATATAAAGTTACTTTTTCACTTTCTTAAAACTATCCACTTGTGAAAAAGTAATAATAAAAATTTAACCTTTTTCACACAATCCACGTGATACTTGTTAAACCTTTATAGAATCATCATTCCTCATTAAAAGAAAATCTTTACAACACCAACACACGAGCCATGTAGATATATGAAGAACGAATATTACCCAAGTTTTTAAGTGTTTCTCACCGCTGCTATTTTATTTTTCAGGAAGGCCAAACCCTTCAACAATGAGTCAACGGTGGTCTCCACGCTCTACACAAATATATCCCACAACAGTGTTCCTGCAGATACTACCGGCTCCTTCAATGGAGTTTAAACTGGTGAGACTTCAAAACAGGCTTCTAATGTAGATTGCATTCAATTCTGCAATCTTCGCGTGTACCAGTAAACAAAATACAATGCTCACATAACAAATTTCCACTCGCCGTTTCCTCACGGCACACTCAATATCTCGTCAATATCTTATTCTCTACGCATAGCTCGACGTGTCAATGCAACTTCAACATTAATCACAATGTCTTATCACCATTCACTCGACACACAATTCTACGACTCTCATACCAAAATATGACGCAGATACTAAATGATGAAATCGCTCATTAAAACAAACATAAGATTTTATTAAATTAATTTCTCTCGAAAAACATGGCTATTTATTCTGAGTAAGAAAACCGTTGAATTCTTCTAGAGAGAACTACTTCCTATATATTTGGTGCAATTTGAGAGAAAACCTCATAGGAAACTACAGTAAAGTCTAGAAGTCTATAAAATCTAGAATGAAATTTGAAAACTTAAGAATGGTTGAGGATGAAATCATTGCTAAATACTTTGTTAGATCCGATGAAGATAAAAACATGATAATGGGTTTTTATGAAGATATTATAGGAGTATTTATCCATAAAGTGTTAGGATATTTTTCAATTAGAATTAATGCTAAGATATTGGCTATAGAAGAAATGTCAATATAAAAAATTCTTATGACATAGTAGCTCTTGGAATTTTCATTGACTATTATATGAGAATTACAGGAGATGAATATAATCTAAAACAAGTATCATTCAAAATATCTAAGAAGTCTAAAGGAAATAGAGAACATCAAGATTACTCTAGTTGTGATTGAGATCAGGTGGTAACCCAAGTTTCAAGAAACTGAGGGGCTTAGATACCAACTATTTTTTCAACTTTTTTTACTACAATGAAGATTGACATTTTTTCTCAAAATTAGCATACAGTAAAGATGAATAAGAAATAGAGAACAAGAAAAAAGTAGAGACAAAGCTCAGAAATACTAGAAAAAGAAGACTAGGAGAAAGAGGAGCTTCTACTATAAAGAAGAATATGATTGATATGAAGCCAATAGAGGAGAAGTCTCTTAAGGAGAAAAATATGAATGCATGATTATGTCATTCAAATCTAAATAAAACTTTGAGAACAACATAGATTCTAAACAACAAGGAGTAGTGGACCTTAAAGCAAAGCTAATCGGAATATAGGAGCTGAAGAAGGTAAGGAAAAAGAACAACTACTTGAAAGAATAGCTTTTAGGAAGGTATGTATAAATATGATAATGAATAATTTAACCATAAAAAATAAATTTAAAAGATATTAAACTCAATGATGTTATAATGGAATAACTAAAAGAAAAACAAAAGAGTCTGGACAAATCAGAACAAGAACATGAGGCTTCTGATGTTGGAATTCTCAAAGAAGAGAGGAAATATAGGCCCATACATATATAATAAAGACATCGTAACTATGAAAACTGGTCTTGAAGAAGCCAGAAGAAAACATGAGCTTCTGATCAATCAATTAGCTAAATGGGAAAGGAATTACAAAGCGTTAGAGCCTAAAGTTGTATCTCTCTAAGTAAATATTATGAAAACCATCAAGGAAACAAAGAACAATATAGCTATTTTGAAACACTTGAAGGAAATCCATCAAGGTAAAAGGATAACGAGGTGAAGAAGAAATAGGAAATGTGAAAATCCTAAGAAAACCATTATTGTACCTTTGTGCAAACTTGTCCATAAGCAAGCAAGGAAACATAGTTTAATAGATTTAACCAAGCTCAACAAACACACTATTTTAGGTGCCTAAAGTTATTTTATGGTAACTACTACACTTATCATAACTTTGTTTACAAACCTGTTGATTGTAATTTTAATAAATTTAAAAGAGATGAAAATGTGATACCTAGTGATTTTCAAGATTTTAGATCTAGAAGCTTCCCTTTTGCATAAAGAAACTCATTCTCTCCTCTTATGAATGAGACTAACTATTATATCTAACACAATTATGGACACTAATCAAAAGAGTGCCAAGGAGTACTGTTCAAATGTGCTAGAAGAGAGAGCTTTGAATTTTTATCTCCTCAAAAGAATGTGAAGAAATGGAAACAAGAGACAAAGGGAATTGAGGAATGCAGTGTTGTATTGTTTACTCATGGTCATGAAGAAAAGTGGTATGTTGATAGTGGATATTCCAAGCACATGACTAAAAATAGAATTAATTTCATATTTATGAAAGAAAATGGGAACTGAAGTGTCAATTTAAGGAACAATGCTCCATCACGAAGAAAAAGGAGAGAAATAGCTAGCCTAGATGAGAAAACAAAGGATAAAAATGTCTTGTATATGTAAGATCATAAGCACAATCTTCTAAGTATTAGCCAAATGCGTGATAATGGTGATTATGTTCTCTTTCAAGCTAAGGATTGTGAAATTAGGATGGAAGAGAATGGAAAGACACGCAAACTTAATCAGAAATCCAAGGAATGCATATTTCTTCATTGGCTCCAGAGTAAAATGCTAACTTAGAAACATAGATGTGACATCTCTATGGCATAGAAGAATTGGTCATGTAAATTTTGACATCGTAGTGAAAATCAACAAGACTAAGGAAGATAAATCTTTACCAAAACAATGAAAACATGTTAGGATATTCCGACACATAGGAAATAGTTAAGTATAACATGGTCTAGTCTAGAGTTAGGTAAAGTGTGTTTCTTTACTATGTGCATTTCTAAATTACAACCCGACGGTCATGATATGTTCTAGATATGAAGTGATGTGATAGTTCATTCTCTCTTCAGTATTACTGACACTTGATCTATGGCTTAACACCCAATTGGTCCATGATAACTATTTAAATATCATAGAGGGTCATTTGTAGGGTGGATACTAATGAGAGAAGCTTATGTAAATTTTCATTTTTTAATTGATAAATTGCTTGAAGTTGGCATTTTGGCTTAGGCCGTGGACTGTTTCCATCTTTGAGGGTTTAAACCATGTCAAGAATACTAGTGTATTGATCTGTGATCTGTTTGTGAGCGGTGTACTTTGGTGTTCTGTCTCAGGAACTTACCGTGTAAATTCCTACATGGTATTAGAGCTATTTGAGGGCCGCATCCATTAGTGATCCAAATCTGAAGGCCATACAACTACATCTGACTGTCGTTTCCTAGATCCGCTATTTCTGACTCCTTTCAAGTCGAGAGGGCTGCTCTATTGTGTTAGCAGAATCTATTCTAGTGAGGAACCCCTTTTGTTTCACGCG
Organism: Pinus taeda; assembly: GCA_000404065.3. Lineage (NCBI taxonomy): Eukaryota > Viridiplantae > Streptophyta > Pinopsida > Pinales > Pinaceae > Pinus > Pinus taeda. The sequence goes on from APFE031399384.1 coordinate 12,115, forward strand.
AAAAGGATTCTGGTAGCCCTAGCTACATCATTTTTAAGATCTTGAGGTATATAGTCTTTATTTTCAGTTTTAGTTATTCATCTCTCTGTTTATTTTAGTTTATTTATCTCTCTGTTTTTATTACCGGATCTATACCTTTCATTGTTGCGTATGCTCTTTGCCTCGTGACTCTATACGATTTGGGCAAACCAGAAATAGAAATGAAGAAATTTTCTCATGCTTATGCTCCTTTCCACCTCGCCATAGTGAGATCTCGGAAAATTAGAAACATTGAGGAAAATATATTGTTTCCGGCGAAAGCTAACTTCAAGCCATAAGGTTTGGTTTTTTTTGCATGTCCGTGTTGGGTTGTGTGAATTTTTGTTTTGTAGGCAAAAAGAGTTTTTCAGGTAAGCAAGCACCCCAAAGCTTCAGTGACTAAAAAAAAGAAAACTCCATTCCTCTTTTCCAAAACTTACTAACCTTTTAAACTAGCTCACTTGGTTCAAAGTTAATTTATTATAATAGAGGTCTTGGGTTCAAGTATGTCTTCTTCTTTTTGTTGAGTTACTTTTTCAAAAAACACATGTATCTTATGCTTTAAAGTTACTTTATGTAAAAGTGTCCTCACCCATTATAAAAAGTGAATCACTTATCATTCTAAATTATATTTGTCTTTTATTTAAGTTACAATTTAGTGAGTAGCTCATAAAGTACCATTGTAAAAGTGGCTTTCACTTATTTATAAAAGTGGGTCACATAAAATCCTTTTTTAAAGTGAGCTAATAAGATTAATTTTGGAAAGAGGGGGAGAGGGTGGGGGGGCCGGGGGATTTTTTCTAAATATAACATTATCATTCACTTCCGCACATTCACACACTTCGTGGGCATCTTCAACGACTTTTCTTCAAAAGTCATAACTTCTTCATCCGAAAGCCGTTTTTAGAGCCGTTTTTTTTAATTGGCCTAAGTTTTCGAGATATTTCCATTGGAACACTTAGTTTCAACAACTATGGCTTCAATTTCTATTAAAATGGAAAGCCCATGCTAAGTTATTCTTGACAGCACCAACTACTTCCAATGGTGGTCCTACATTGAGGATTTACTTAGAAGTAAAGGTCTTTACATAATAGCCTCAGGCCAAGAAACTAAACCTAAAAATGAAGATAAGGCAACCAAATGAGAAAATAGGCAAGATCAAGCAGGTGGGTTGATAGGGATGTCCGTTTCTCCAGGCATTAGATTCAATATCGCGGAACTTGATACCCCTTATGAAGAAATGAAATAGCTCACTAAATTTTTTGGAATTAAAAATGAAATTAGAGCCCATCAACTCAAAAATGAGTAGCTTACGTTGGACCTAAATAATTTTTCTTCCATTGAAGATTTTTTGTCCAAGTTCAAGACCCTTAGACTTCTCTTGGAAGGTGTTAAGGTTAAGGTTAAGAAAGAATATGGTAGCCTTATCTATTCCGTT
>APFE031399389.1:0-32414 GCA_000404065.3 Pinus taeda
ATATAAACAAAAACTATGATTAATAATAATGAATTTGAAAACAATATTATTAATGAAAAAGTTACTAATAATATGGTTATTACAATATCATTTCTCTTTAATAACATCTTTTATTTGATTAACATTATTAATGGAAGTGATTAATAAATCTAAGGATTTAATTTCTTCAGTTTATTAATTTCATAGTCACCATAATCAATGTTTTAAAGTTGTGGTCAACCCATAGTAAACCATATTTATTTTAGTGAACTAGGTTTATTTTACGGTTTATAATTTTTATTTTAGGATTTATATACTTACTTTTATAATATCAATCCCTGGGTTTAATATTATTCCCTTAGGTTTATAACATATTGGGTTTTAGAATTATTCCCTTGGGTTTATAATATCAATCTCTTAGGTTATTAATGTAAGAGTTTGTATCCCTAGGATATAATATTATTCATAAGGGTTTTATAGCATTATCCTAGGGTTTATATTAAAACTAAATCAATATACTATGGTTTTATATATAAATCATTGAAAAAATCGTAAAATTAAAATAAAAAACTTATATACTGATCTCCAACAATTCCACACAATTTTAGTTATTAAAATATTTTAAAAAAATAACATTTAAATATTAGTTATTATAATATTTAAAATAAGATAATAAAATAAAACTCATATGTGATGTCCCAAATTTACAAATTTTTAAGTTATTAAATATATAAAAAAATTACATTTTAAATATTAGTTATTATAAATATTTAAATCATTTTAAATTCAGTCTTATAAATACTTAAAAAAAAATAAACTTTAAATATAAGTTATTTAAATATTTAAAAATAACTTTAATATAGTTATTATAAATTTAAAAACATTTTAATATTAGTTATTATAGTTTAAATAGTTTTATTATTATAATAAATAGTTATTTTAAAAATTATATAAATAAAATTATCATTAATAAAATAATGAATGTGAAAACAATACTTATTAATATAAAAACTATTAATAACATTGGTTAATACAATATTAATCATGTTTGATAACATTTTTTATTTGATTATTATAAACTTCCGTGATTTATAAATCCATGGATTTAATCTCTTTAGTTTATTAATTCATTAGTCACCACAATCAATGTTCTAAAATTGTGGTTAACCCATAGTCAACCATATTTATTTTAGTGAATTAGGTTTATTTTAGGGTTTATAATTTTTATTTTACTATTTATATGCCTTAGTTTTATAATATCAATCCCTTGGGTTTAATATTATTCCCTTTGATTTATAACACATTGGAGTTTTAGAATTATTCCCTTGGGTTTACAACATCAATACCTTAGGTTTATTAATGTAAGGGTTTGTATTTTTAGAGTATAATATTATTCATAGGGTTTATAATATTAATCCTACTATTTAGTATTAAAACTAAATCCAATGTATTAAAGGTTTTATATATAAATTGCAACTAAAAATTCATAAATAAGATAAAAAAACTCATATGTGATCTCCACCATTTACCATTTTTGGTTATTAAATACTTAAAAGAATTAACATTTGAATCTTAGTATTATAAATATTAAAAATAACATTTTAAATATTAGTTATTATAATTTATAATAGTTATTATTATAGATAAATTTTATATTTTAAAAAATACATTAAATAAAAATTATCATTAATCATATTGAATTTGAAAACAATATTATTAATTAATAAAAACTAATAATAACATCATTAATACAATATTAGACATGTTTAATAACATCTTTTATTTTATTAATATTATATACGTAAATGGTTAATAAATCTAAGGATTTAATCTCTTTGGTTTATTAATTCCATAGCCACCATAATCAATGTTCTAAAATTGTGGTCAACCAGTAGTAAATCATATTTATTTTAGTGAACTAAGATTATTTTAGGGTTTATAATTTTTATTTTAGGATTTATCTACCTTAGCTTTATAATATCACTCCCTTGGGTTTAATATTATTCCCTTGGGTTTATAACACATTGGGGATTTAGAATTATTCCTTGGGGTATATTATTCTCTTGAGTTTATAATATCAATCCCTTAGGTTTATTAATGTAAGGGTTTGTATTCCTTGGGTATAATATTATTCATAGGGTTTATAATATTAATACTCGGGTGTAATATATATCCCTTGGGTTTATAATCATGGTCAACAATGGTCCAATGTCACATTGTAACAAAGATTGTCTGAATATGAAAATCAAACATGATCTACCATGGCCAACCATAGTTTAATGTCGCATTGTGCCAAATATTGTCTCAATATGAAAAACAACCATGGTAAACCATGTCTATTTTTTGGTTTATAATGTTTATCTTAGATTTTATATGCCTTGGGTTTATAATATTTATCCCTTGGGTTAAATATTATTCCCTTGGGTTTCTAGTATTAATCCATTTGGTTTCTAATATCAATCCCTTATATTTATTAATTAAAATATTCTTATTCCTAGGGATTAATTTTATTTATAGGATTTATAATATTAATCCTTGGGTCTAATATAAATCCCTTTGGTTTAAAATCATGGTCAACCATGGTTGAACATCACATTGTTACAAAGATTTTCTTAATATGAAAATCAACCATGGTCCAATGTCACATTGTGACAAAGATTGTCTCAACATGAAAACTAACCATGGTTAACCATGATAATTTTAGGGTTCACAATATTTATCTTAGGGTTTATATATCTTGGGTTACTTATCCCTTGTGTGTAATATTATTACCTTGGTTGTTTAGTATTGATCCCTTGGGTTTCTCAATCTAAGGGTTCATATTCCTAGGGTGTACTACTATTCATAGGGTTTATAATATTAATTCCATAGTTACAGTAATCAATGTTAATGTTACTACTATTCAATCCCTTCGGTTTATTAATGTAAGGGTTTGTATTCCTAGGTATATTATTATTCATAGGATTTATAATATTAATCCTACTGTTTAATATTAAAACTAAATCCAATGTATTAGTGGTTTTATATATAAATTGCAACGAAGGCTTCACAAATAGGATAAAAAACTCATATGTGATCTCCACCATTTACAATTTTTGGTTCTTAAATATTTTAAGAAATTAACCTTTTAAATATTAATTTTTATAAATATTGTTAAACACACATGGGCAGCGAGAGCAATAGGAAAGATAAAACATGCAATACAATTTTTATTAACAATTGATATACATTTATAGTACATTATGTGATCGTTGGGATTCACATCCCAAGGTCTCTTGGACTGCTTTGTCTATTCAGCTTCCACTCTAACCGATTTAGGATTAGGTGTCCAACATTCCCCCCCTTAATCCGAAGGGTTATGTATGAGGCCAAGAAGAGAGCTGTAATACAAAATGTGCAAAAATGCATGGCAGCACTAAGTTGAATGTGCTCTCTGAAATGTTGGTATAAAGGGTGGTGGTTTAAGGATGGCCACCAACACTGGAATGCTTAGTGTAGTTCCTGGAACTCTTCCAAAACTGGCAAGAAACTGAAGTTTTCTGCTAGAGGAAGTGATCCTATTGTTTTAAAGAGCGAAACCTTCAACCATAAAAAGGAGGTCTCACCCCGCATAAAAGGTAAAGCTTCAACTTGAAAAGGGAAGTCTCAACCTGTGATGGTTTAAGGATGACCAACAACTCTGGAATGCTTTAATGCAATCCTGGGAACTTCTTCCAAAACTGGCAAGAAGCTAGAGTCTTCTGCTAGAGGAAAGTGTTCTTCAATTTTTTCTCCCGAAACTCTTCCAAAACTGGCAAGAAGCGAAGTCTTTTTGCTAGAGGAAGTGTCCCAGATTGCCAACTGAAGGCATGGTCACGGGCATCTTTGTCTCTGGCTACAACTCTGAAACTGGTGTGGCAGGTTGTGGCTCAGGCTCGCTTGATGTGGCTTTTGAAGCTTGTAGATGACCATCATTTCCCCCCCTGTCAGATACAAGGTGAGAAGATGGAGAAAACTCAACTGCAAGACTGTTCAATATTCTGGAACAGGTTCTGACATGTGTTTGGAATATCTTCTTGGCCGTTGATGCCCATTGCCAAGAAGCGATCCATCCAAGATGAATCTTTGTTCTTGCAGGACGTTTGTTTCTGAAGCATCTGTGTGAAGAATGACTGGTTTTATGACAACGCTTACATGGATGAAGATCAAAATAGTGATCTTTCAGATGGCCAACTCAATCACAGTGTTGGCATTTCACGATCTGTTGTTGTTGTTGCTATGGAAGAGGAGCAGAGTCCACAACAGCTGGAGGTGAACTGTCATGAAGAGCAGGTGAACTATCATGAATAAATCCAGCACTCCGAAACTAAATGGGCTTGGCATAGTCTGGAATATGAAGGGACAAGTCCTTGTCATATCCAAGACCAGTTCTGTGCTTGTTGTGGACAAGTTGTTCCCAAGGTCTGATGATGGGCTTGGGAAGTGCAGACTGAGTTTCTGCATCTGCATGTACAACTGCTGCTTTATTTGAATGAACTGTAACATTATTGACTTGCTATTTATGGGTTGCAGTCTCAACGTTCTGAACAGAAACAGGTTCAGAAGGATGTCTATTTTGATGTAGCTCTTCTTGATGTAGCTGTGATTCAAGCTGCAAAAAATCGATCTTTTCTTGTGCATTTTGCAAATAAGTTTGAATGTCAAAAAGATTTTCTTTGTTGACTTTGACCATCTCATCAACAGTGGAATGAATTAGGATATTCAATAACTTTAATGCATCTTCAAGTCTGGCCATTATCTCAATAGATAAACCCTGATATGCAAATGATTTTTGCCACAATGTTCTCCAAGGTGGGTGATTTTCGTAAGCTTATTCACTGTACATTGTTTTTAATGCTTCCACATGTAGTAACAGTCTTCAAACAAACCTATATTATCCAATAGCAAATTAAATGCAACGGCCATTAAGTGATAGCTACTGCATAATGGAATTTTCTCATTCAAAAAACTTAACTAAACAACAAACAGATTGGAAGATAGAACCTGATAATTAAATGTCAGCGAACATAAATTAGTAGATATGCAATTATTAGTCCCCAAAATGGCACCTCAACATTTGTTTATGATGTACGCTGCCCAGGAAATGGAAGAATAGATTCCCTCTTCACCACAGTCCTTGTATCATGATCAAACCACACTCATTCAACTTCTGACAGTCCCTTCAATGCAGCCTTGCTATCACTATCTTCACCACTATTTTGCTTCTCCTTAATGTTGGGCATCCTCCTGCAAACAAAAGGAGTTTGACCTCACTGATTTCTCTTTAATGGTCACTGTAGCTTAGGAACCTTGTCTCATCAAAATCCACAATCTTCTTTTCAGCTTAAAAAATGATGAAGAAATGGTTCAGAATATTGAAATTCTTTCTGAATTTGTTGTAAAGAATGGGCCTGAATTTGAAAATATGGCTCGGGCTAAGCAAGTAGGTAATCCAAAGTTTTCATTTTTATTTTATGGGGCACCTAGCAGTGATGCGGCAATTGGATATCAGTATTTTCAGTGGATGAAAAAAAAGTGGGAACTGCAAATAACTACAAGTGAGCAGGTGGAAAATCAGGGTCAATCTATACAACCATCAGAGACACCTATGTATAGCCAACAATCAATAATCATGCAACTGGAGTATGCAAAACTTCTGATACCAGCCAAAGAGCAATTACCAATACAAAACACAAAGCACGGCGCTTCAACGCATATACAAACGTTGATATAACGGCCCCTTCAACGCATTCAATGCATTCAAATTGGCGCCATGTCAACCATCAGAAAAATCAGATCTTGTTGGCTAGAACACGCTCACGTTTCTCCACAAAACTTGATGGAAACCAACCAACCTTCATTCCAGGAAGGTGTTGTGGGCAATGAACCATCACCATCCTCGTCATCATCAGTGGCGGTGAATGTCAATCCTTTGTCTCCTCTATTGAAGGGAACGGGGTATGTAATAGAGAAAGGCGTCGTTACCCACACTAATCCTCAGGAGTACGAGTTTTTCCTTAAGCAGCGCCTCGATCTCGCATGCGCCACTGTTGCCCTGACTCGGGCTTCAGGGATTGATTTCCATGGTGCTCCTCCCTTGACTTTTGGTGCACAACATTCTCAAAACCTTGGTATGGAGTCACAAGCAGGCTCTACTATATCGGTCGCTCAATCTTCTGGGTCTAGACCTATCCACAATGGGGCACTGGGGCACAATGTTTCTCAGCCAATAGGTATACCTGCATTGCCTCCTAAGCCACAAAGTGGAACTGCTCAAATCAAGACTACAACCAGTGGATCGTCACGAGAGCAAACAGATGATGATGATTTAGAGGCAGAAATAGAAGCTAATCAATCAAGCATGGATCCAAGTGATTTGAAAAGGATGCGAAGAATGTTATCAAACAGAGAGCAGGTCGCCAAGCAGCAGCATGCGGTCTTCAAGCAATTTGGTGGCAATGGATATGGAGGTTCTGATATAGTAATTACAAATGAGGCAGAGTTTCAACGGCATCAGAAAGTTGAGAGGCTTTATATGTCTACCAGGGCAGGCAAGCATTTTCAAAGGGATATTGTGCGAGGTGTGGAAGGGCTCATAGTTGTGGGTTCCAAACAGCTTGAAATTGGAACTAAGTTGTCAGAGGATTATAGAACCATTAAGGGCAATGGTTATGGGAGCTCCCTTGGAGGATGCTCGACATCTAGCTCAACGTTATGAACGAATGCGACAAGAAGCAGAGGCACAGACAGCTGAAGTTTCAAGGCGCCAACTGAAAGCCAGAGAAACTACAGGTAATCCAGACAATGCAATGAAGTTGCAAGCATCTGAAACAAAGTTGGAAGAATTGAAGACAAATATGGCAGTTTTGGGAAAGGAAGTCGCAGTTGCAATGGCAGTTGTGGAAGCACAACAACAAAGGTTGACTCTTCAATGACTTATTGCCATGGTTGAAGAAGAACGCACATACCATCAAAGAGTAATGAAAGTTCTCGATGGGGTTCATGGAGAGATGGTTTCCGACCGGCAACGTATGGATAGAAGGGTATGATGAAAAGAGAAGCGTTCAATAGTGATGCTACTGACGGACGGGCAGGGGCAGTGCATTATGGACAGAAATATTTATGCACAGTTCCTGAGATTCTGCGCCCTCTTCAGTTGAATACGCTTAGAGTCCATAGATAGAATATGTCAGGGCAGCGCAGGTGTGGCAGAGACGCAGGTATGGCAGAACAGAAGGGAATAAAGCAGAGGCAGAGGTCAGGTAACGCAAAACTGACATATATATAGAGACCACAAAACAAGTGGCTCAAATTGGAGCAGGACCAGCAATCGCCTACTCTGATACCATTTAAACACACATGGGAGCAAGAATAATATGAATGATAAATCATGAGAGTACAAATATTAACAAGAGATATACATTTATAGTACATTATGTGACCGTTGGTTTTCACATCCCAAGGTCTCTTGGACTCCTTTTGTCCATTTGGCTTCCACACTAACCCATTGAGGATTAGGTGTCCAACATACTATATGAAAACAAACTACATAGAACATTTTTTTTCATATATGATGGTTTGGAATTTGGATACAGGGAGAGACTCTCTATGTTTATGATGATAAATTTTATTTAGGCTAGTTTATATTGAGGCCAATTTTGTCTTCGTGGTCCTAGGGACAACCAACCACTACACTTGATGTATATATTGTATGTAAATTTTTACATTATAGAAAGTTACAATTTTTTTCCTCTGAGAAAAATGAAGAAGAAGAAGAAAAAGAAGCTTTTTTAAGTTAGGAAGAGTCTTATTGTGCTTAAATTTAAAAAAAGACTAATGAATTTTTTATGTTATTTTTTATTTCATTATGACTACTTTAATATCGACTGAAAATATAACTACTTTAATAATAATAATCATGATAAATGTTTGTGAGTGGTAGCACAACTGACTAAAAACATGTTAGCAAGCCCTTTTGTATTCAAATAATCAGAAATTCAACCCCTTAAACATGTCATACTAGTTAAACCTGCAAAATAATGATAATAGTAATAATCATGATAAATATTAAAAATATTAAATTATAAAATATAATTTTCTAAAATCTTTATAAATTATACATATTTTATATTTTGCATTAAAAGAATTAAAAAACTATAACAATTATGGAAATATAACTATAAACTTATAAAAACATTTTATTGAATTTTATAAAAAATATATATATATATTATATATATATATATATATATATATATATAGTGATTTGAGTAGACATATTCCAAATTGGAAAATTAAAAAGTTATAAATATCATAAAAATATCAAATTATAAAAGTATAATCACATTTATAAATATTTTACAAAAATAAATAAATATGTAACATATCTAGGTGAAAGGAAATTAAAAAAATTACTCACTCATATAATATTTAAAATAATTAAAATACAATTTTATTATTCTAATACCTATTTTAGATATTAATTTTCATATATCCTTTATTTTTTAAATTATTAAAAAATACATACTTTAAATTTATTTATTTAATTTAAAAAATAAATTATAACTTTATTAATTAATTATATATATTAATATTTTTATTTATTAATTTAAATTCGAATTTATAATCTTGGTAGGGATTTTGAAAGCCATCTCAAAATTGTGTGTTAGGTTTTTTTGGTTGGATGGCAAGGATAAAAGAATGTTTCCATTGGTCAGATGGGATAAAATCTCATTACCAAATAAATAGACAGGATGGGGTGTGAAGAGTTTACCTGCTTTCGCAAAGGCATAGGTTGGATAGAGGTTGATCTCCCCGAAGAGTTTATGGATGGATGTAGCTTGCAGGAAGGGCATTTACTCGATGTTTCAAGTAGTGGAAGACGATTTGGCTTGAAAAGTTGGAAAGAAGAGAAAGTTCTAATTGGAAAAGACCCCTAGGTGGGTTCTGGGGATGGTTTCCGTCTTTCAGAGGATTTGATATAGCTTCTTCATGTGCAAGGAAGACATTCACTCAATTAGGTCATTGATCCTTTAAGATTATCAATATGGGCCCAACGCTAATGCTACGTGCAACAACTAAATCTTCCAAGGGATCACTGTGAGAATTGGCATAATTATACTTTGGATCTCAACGCTACCGATGCTCACATCAGTGAGGATGAGGACGATTCACTTTGTTGGATCCATTCTTCCTAGGCGAAATATACTCCAAAAGATGGGTATGTTTATATCAGCAAGTTTAGACAGCCAGAAGTGCAAGTCTGGTGGTGGAATCATTTGTGGAAGCTGAAATGTCCCCCTAAATCTCGTTTATTCATGTGGTGTTGTTTGGAAAACAAGGATCCTACATGGGATCACCTTTTATAGCAAGGTTTGCATGGACTGGGCTAGTGTGCTCTGTGCAAGAGTGTTATGGAATCATTACCTCACATGTTCATTGAATGCCCTTTTGTGATGGAAGTTTGGACTCTAATTAAAGGAAAAATAGGTGGAACCATAAATTGGGTTGAGGATATGGTTCAAGAAGCTTAGCAGGTATGGTGGGATCAAATCAATCTGAAACAACTCATAAATCTACCTCCTTTGGTATGTTGGGGAATTTGGATAGCTAAAAATAGAGAGATATTCAAAAACCAAACATCTATTCCTGAGAAAGTGGTGACAGATGTATGTTCAATCTATGGATTCCTCTCTGTGGAAGAAGATACACATGTTCCTCAAATTATTGTCCCTGAAGTGATTGACCATACCTTCCCATGGGAATATTTTGATGGATCTACATCATATAATGGATCATGTAGAGGAGGGGTGATTCTTTACTTACATGAAAGCTATCTATATAAGCTCCAAGTGGATTGGGGCAAGGCACAAAAAACTATGCCCAAAGTGGATTGGAGCAAGGCACAAAAAATTATGTAGAGCTTCTCAACTTAAAATTTTTGCTCCATTTTGCCATCGAAAAAGGTATCCATGCTTTGCAATTATTTGGTGACTCATTGATCATTGTCGATTGGTTCAATGGTGTGCAACATTGTCACATACACACACGGATTCCCATTTTTGAGGAGGCTTATTTACTCAAACAACATTTTAATCATATTTCAGGTCAACATATTTACAAGGAGTGGAACACACAAGAAAACTCTCTCTCTAAGGTAGGTTCTGCTTAGGCTATGTGATTCTGGAAAATCAATGAATAGATAGATTGTACAAACACTGAATTTTTTCACAGTCCTTTCATTGCGGGACTTCAACCAGATGATCCAGGGGTAGCTCATATATGATATTTTTTGGTTTTTTGCATTTTATAAGTTCTATATTATTTCAATATTTATCAATATAGTCTTCCTAAGTGATTTCTTTGTATAATTGTAATGACTAGCCTCTTATGTATAAGTCGAATAGTCGTGTGAATGCTACCGTCTTTGTCATGTGGATGCTACTTTCGAGTGTGCTAAAAGCACATGCATATGTAATTTTAATTTTACTAATAAAATTACAAACTTTTTTCTTAGGAAAAAATTCTAAATTCTAAATTATACATATTTTGTTCTATGATTAATTATCACCATAACAGTGATGCTATTTTATTTTTGTACAAAATTATCGAAATATAATTCTATTTTAAATGTGGAACACGTTATCACAGCTACAAACTATTCATCTTTGCTTTTCAAAAAAATATAAATTTTTTATTTACCTCAAAAAAAAATCTACTACTTATTCCTAAACTTTCATCACCTCCTTACCCATTACTTCACTCTACAAAATACTAATCTAAAATTTTGGACATATTGCTTTGATATTTTATTAGTGCAATTTTCAAACTCAAAATTCTAGACATATTTCGTATTGCTTTGATATTTTAGTAATACAATTTTCAAACTTATATAAAAAAAAAAGCCTTCACATTCATACCAATATTTTTTAAGTAGCCTTTAAAAAATAGTTTTATGTAACTTTTAAAAATAATACTTTGCTTGGTTTATTAATCTAAATTGCTAAAATACTATTTTGATATATTTATTGATGTACAATCCAAGTTTATTGAGGAAAAAGGTCTTTGATTATTGATCTAGACATCTGACTACCCATTTCTTTTAAAGTGACCTTCAAAAATGTGCTTTATTAGGCCTTGAAAAGTATGATATTTGTTTGTAGATCCGCGTTTTGTCTTTTAAAAATGTTCTTTAGCTGAACTCTAAAAATGTGTTTTATGTCTAAAAATTAAAATAGGAAAAACAATAGATGGCATATGAGGTATCTATATGAAATTATATGTTTATAAAATATGGGTAATCAATATATATAATTGTTATTAATCTATTAATAAGCAAGGCAGTATATATTAATGGTTGATTTTGTATTTGTTTAAATCATAGGAGTGAAATATATTGCAAATAAATTAATGAATGGAATTATTTTTAATGTGATTTAAAAAAAAAAAATTGGGTTTTTATGATCTAATTTTTTTTAAATCCGACAGAAATTTATTGAATTTATAAGTTTGATGGGTAAACTCTGTACAATCCAAGTGTTTTAGGGGATTTCCAGGTGCTAAATTCATATAGAATAAAAAAGCAGTTTAAATAACACAAATCAAGATTTCACCTCAAATTTATCCGGCGAAATCCGGCACTGAAAAGTCCAAAAAATCTCAATATATTGATAAGCTTTTAATTTTCAGCCGTTCCAGGACCAAAAAATCTAAAAAGTCACAATTGAGCGAGAAATACAGACAAGAGTTAAGGTACACTGTTGTTGAGATGGGAACAAATGTTTTAGAATTTAGCGAAAAAAACATACCAGTGTTCAGGTTACATCAATATAATGAGGAGAGGTCCTTATTGAAAAAGACTATCTAAGAAAATACAAATACACTATGCAAATACAGAGTTGAACTGTCCTGAGACTCTTATTGGCAGACCATACTAAATCTCTGATTTGGAGTATACCAGACTTTGTATAAGAGGCTTGGAGTTGTCAAGGTTGAATGCAGTCCTCTGTCTTTGCTTGAGTTCTGATGAGAACATCATCTGAGAGAGCTTGATCTGAGGGGAGAAGCCGATCACTAATTGTGAGGAGGAGGGCTCGGGTTTTCCATGACTTCATCTCTGCTCCTGTAGCCAAGGCGAACATTGAGGCCATCAACGTTATGCACCTATGTTGCCAGTTCGTTTTCTGTTTCCTTAAACTCAAATTTTCGCGTTCAAGAAGTGAAATCCTTTCCCTCATCTCTTTCAAACTTGAATTTTCGCTGTCCAGCTTAGAAACCCTATCCCCTGTCTCTTTGAGTTTGGCCGAGGAGAAGCCGATACTCTGGATCTTGTGCACACATCCCTGCAAAGATCTCCACAACCACCTACTTCCTATACATAATACATACATCAACACCTATAACTGAGTCCAGAGAAACAGTGAAATGAAGAGAAGGAAGAAATTTATATGGGGAAATGATCAATTAAACCCACCTGGGACTGTTTTCAATACGATTTCTTTTGATAAATCGCCTGCACAGGACCACACGGCATGTCGTAGTTTCTTTGGATCTGGCGTGCACTGCTTAAGCTGGGCCGGAACATCAATTCTCACAGTTTTGCCCATCTTGACAATCTTGGGAGCTACCCAACGGATGAAAACCTTAAACCGCATGATCCCCTTTCTCTCTTCGTGTACAGCAAACACTAAACCCTCCTGCGGTGATGGCCAAAAAACCCTCCTGCTCTGCTGCTTTTCAATTCACTTTCACCTGAAATGCTTGTATCTTTTTATAAACTATAAAGCAGTTCCTGGTTTTTTGCCATCAAATTAGATCAACATCACCTTCGTCTGTTTAATTGAGGTAGGTAGACCTGGACAGGACCGGGAACAACCATCCTTGGAATCTCATATCATATTATATTATATATATATATTTTAATGTACATTGTATTAAAGATAGCCTATTGACTTTGTTAAGTCTCATAATAAAGGCTTGCAGCTTCTCGACAAATTTCTGGGTAATCAGAGTATCTTAAGAGCTAGCTGCTAGAATATCTGTAGAACGTTTCCTGTTGTCTTTGAAAGTCTCGCATTTTAAAACGGAATGCTTTTCTATTTCCACTTTTCTAGAAGAACAAAAAATACATACTCTTTCCTCCCACACTTCTGTTGGCTTTTTCTCGCGCCCTGTTTCACAACTGAGTTGATGAGAATTAGTACTTAACTGAGTAATAAAAATTTTCTTATAAAAAGATTCAAAATCTCCTTACCCGATAAAACCCCTGATCTATAATATTCCTTCTTTCTTTTATTTCATTTTCCAGCTAGGCTGGGTTAAGTTGATGTCTCAAATATTATGAACAATTCAACTTTTGAACCAATAATTTAATGATATATCATATTATATCTTACATATATTCATTAATTAAACCTAGGTAAAAAAATTACTTATTTTGTATTGTTATTTCTTTTCCTCTTCTCCCCACAAACCTAAAAAGAGATGTGTACATTTACTGCACTAATTATTGATAGAAAACATTGTTGGAGACATATACCTGGATTATTGATAGAAAACATTGTTGGAGCCATTGATTTTTAGCAGATTGGGTACACCTGAATTGTATGCACTATAATTATGAGAACTTTGATGTATTGAGCAAAGTTTTTCAGTAGAAATCACATAAGAAAATTTTGACTAAAACGTTTCGAACCAACAAATATGGTTCATCATCATCTGGTCCTGATGATAAACCACACTTATTAGTTTGAAAAACCATTGCCAAAAATTTCTCTTATGTAATTTCTAACTTTGATAAATGTTTGAGCAGATTATTGCCTTTACGATCTATCCTTCCCCGCATAACTGTTAACAAAAATTATAAACCATTAGTGTGGATAAGAAGAAAGCACACACCCTTTTTGGCTAAGCACGCTGGCATTGTAAGAGGTAGCATTGTATGGAGACATGGCCTCCAATGTAATTCAAGATCTTCCATTTAGGTAGGAAACTTTTTTTCTCAAGCCGCAATAAAAGCGCGATTGGAGGACCATTCTCTTAACTATAGTGATTGATTGTTTTAAATTTTCAATATTAAAACCATATATTCGGACTCTTTTCTTAATTATTAATGTCTGAAGAAATATTCAGGAAACTTTGTATTTAAAATTTACGAGTAAATATAAAATGTGTAATTGAAAAAATTGAAATTTAGAGAAGTTTTAGAAATGGAAAAAATATTAAAGTATTAGCTGCGTTGATCTTGCTTTGTCTTTTTAAATTGGTTTTTTTAATTTTAATATATATTATTTTTATTAAATATATTTTATTATTATTATTTTTTTTTTATTATTTATTTTATTTATTAGTTTCAAACTTAATAATTAAGTTTGTTTTTATTATTTAATTTAAGTTTATTTTATAAAAAAATTATTTTGATGTAAATATTAAATAATAATTAATATTAATTTAATTGGTAATTTCTATTTAATTTTAATTTATTTTTTAAATTTGTTTTATTTTATTTTTTTAGTATTTTTTATTTTATTACTTTATTAATTTGATTATATTATTATTTATTTTATTTTTTTATATATTTTTCATTTTTATTAAAATATTAATAATTATAATAATAACATTAATTTAATTCATTATTTACTTTATTGTCCATTGTTATTTAAAAAAAATGTTTATTAATAAATAATAATTCTTTAGACAAAACTAGTTTCACTTAAAGATTTCTTAACATAAAATTGAAATTATTAAGAATATCAAAACAAGATTAAGTTGAAGTTATTAAAAATAGAAGTACAAGTAGTTTTTTACCTAAAATATATTTTGTGGTAATAGGTTGGAATGTCAATACCTACAAATCTAATTTTATTATTGTAATTGTGTCTCTTTTCTTTTTTTCTATTTTTGTATACATTGGTTTCTTGAGAAGAAATGGGTGGGATATCAAATGAGTGAGAGATATTATGATTAATAAAGAAAAATAATCACAATATAAAGTACATGTTTTATTAGATGAGTATAAGAGTTGTGTTTATGAGCAAATATAAAGGATGTATATTACTACTAAAAATATATTAAAGCAAAATAACAAAAAAAAATTAAAAATACAAGAATGTTTTTTATTACCAAAAATTTATATATATTTTTAATTACTTTTAATAAACATACTAAATGTACAATGTTTTAATTGTCAAAATATTTATTTTTCATTTAAAAATATATAATATCTAAATAGTCCAAATATTTAATATCAAATAAATATATATTTTCCGTAAGTTTTTCTAGAAAATAATATAAATATCCTTTCACTATGTAATACAAATAAGCTTCATCATTTTTTATGCGGCTCCCATGGAGTTTTAGGGGCCCAACAACCCTAGACAAGATGGTCTGGATATCCCTTCTGGCTCGCCTAACTTCTAACTACCTACCCCTCCCAACCCCCTGCGACCCTCAACCTTTCACCTCGCGGTTACTGATCCTCTGCGGCTTTCATCTGGACGATTACCTGGTTTCCACACCGTCCCGTTTTTTCTTACCTCGACAACAATCATTCCATCGACCATTTTTACTGTCGGTTACTATGGAGATGGACGAGGTGGACAATGAGGAGGACCCTCATCCCTAGGCCATATGGGCTCACCAGCGCTCCGTGTCGGGCTCTGGTCCTTTTGCTGCAACCATGCGCCCTCTATCAGTTGCACCTTCTGTCCAGGCACATCCATGTTCTTCTACACCTCATCCCCCGCCCTTGGTTCACATCGACGACACCCCTGGTTTGGATTGCCCCCCGTTGTCGCCGGCTACCCTAAACTTACTTGGAACTTGCCTTCAACCCGCCCACTTTCGACGCTCCCTTACCTCAGCTCCCCCATATATCCGCTCCACATTGCACCCCATCCACCTCTCACATCCATTCGTCTTGGCCTCACTCACTCAATAACCCTGCCCTCTCCAGTGCAACCCTTAATCCTGGCGGCCCTAACCCTAGCACCCTTATTCGCTCTGGCTACTTCAGCGCCTCGATACCCAACCCTAAATCTACCCCTTCCACCCCCCAGACTATAAATCAGGGTTGTCATGGTCTCCTCAAGGACTACCCGACTGCGCGACGCTCGGACAAGCCCAAGAAAGGCAGGTGCCTGAAAACAGTAGACAAAGACATTAACCTAGCACTGTGCAAACACATTTCGATGGGTGAAGTCACAGAGACTACAAAGAAGGTACTAGTTGGTCGTGTGTGTGGTAGAAACTACTCTGTTGACCGTCTCCACTTATGGACCATCGAGATCTGGGGCTGCTTGCTAAAGGAACTACCCATCATCTGGGTACTGGCTCATGGGTGGTTTGCCCTATGTTTCCACAGGGAGGAATACATAGACTGGATGTTATCTCAGTTTTGGCACATTGAATTTGCTTCGGTCATGCTCAAGAGATGGGATCCACTCTTCGACCTAGAGAGGGAACAACTGGGAGCCGGGTTGATTTGGGTTCACTTGTCGGGCCTTCTGATGCAATTTTGGACCCCTGTGGCCTTCAAGCGCATTGGAGACGCTCTGGGCACATACCTGGAACATGATCAATCCTTCGAGAAGACTAGAATCATGACAATGGCGCATATCCTGGTACATTTGGATACAAGGGAGGGGCTGGAAGAAAAGATAACCTTCCTCTGGAGACATTTCTCCGGTCGACAGAACCTTGACTATGAAGGTGTTCCATTTTGTTGTAGAAGATGCCATAAGGCCAGCCACCTCTACAAGGACTGTCCTCTACTCACTCCTTCTACACAGGCTGCTACAAAAGGAACGAAGCATCGGCAGTTGGAAGACCTGATTGTGGATGAGCATCCCACAGGTCTAGATCACTCAAAGGTTGTGGATGGAGACACTGCACAACAAACCAGTGCTCCACAAATACCACATATATCCCCTCCACTGACTCGATCCCGATCTACTGCAGAGGCTACTCCTACATCGGGTAATACTTCTTTTCCCTCTCCTACTGCTCCGCTTTTTAATAATTTAAATGCATCTCTGGCTCAGTCTGCATCCATCTCTTGCATGATTACCCCCATCAACTGTGCTCTTGAACCCCTCTCCCCCATTTTTTCCACCATGCCATCGATAATCCACGGACAGAATCAACCCCATCATCCTCCCTACTCCCCTACTGCCTCGGGCTCGCACTCCTAAAACCTCCGCTCCCATCAACTGAAAAACCCTAATCTGCTGGGTTTGGGTATCCCTCCCCCCTCCATCGAGCTCAAACCCACCAAGGGCAGACCTTCAAAGATTGCCAAAGCCATAAAATATGCGGGGGTTGATGTGGCCTAGGGGTGCCAGAACACCATTGAAAGGGCACTTAGAGCAATTGACACCCTTGACTCTGTTCCCTGATGAAGTGGCTTTCATACAACTATAGGGGTTTGGCCAACCCCTCCAAAAAATTGGCCCTCAAGCGAATCTTGCATTGTATACCCTGTGACATGATACTACTCCAGGAAACCCTCGGTCCATCTGAACAAATTGTTAAGACCCTCTAAGCCATCTTACCCGACTATGGATGCAGTAGGAAGATCTGGGGGTCTATCCATTGGGATAAATCCTCTAACTATAAAGGTGATATCCTCATGGGGAGGCCAGGGCTTCTTGGGCATGGACATTTTCTCGGCAGAATTGGGCAAACAACTTTGTATCATTAATATTTATCCCCCAAATCAAAACAAACTTGCCTTCTAGCAATCCTTTCTGGAAAATCCCTTGATCAACAAATATACTATTCTAGGGGGAGACCTGAATTTCTCCATTGGACATGAGGAATCCTGGGAACACCACTCGCAACTTGATCCCCTTTCTGAACAGTTGAGCACCCTCCTAGAACAATATGGACTCATAAATGTCCCCATGAACAAAAATATGCCAACTTGGCATAATAGGCGGACCAGTGAAGTTGCCCTTAGCCGAAGGTTAGATAGATACCTCATTTAGGAAGACTTCCTTTTCTCCCTCACCATATTCAAGAAATGGGTGGGATCGGGGGGAATATTGGATCACTCCCCAATTTACTTGGAAGTGGCTGGCACAACTAGAAAACCTAGGGCGCCATTCACATTTAACTCCACCTGGTTAAAGGACCTTGACTACATCAAGATGGTCTCAGATTTTTGGCAAGCTCAACCTCCACCCATGGACCAGAGAAAGGCTAAAGGGTTCTGCCTAAACCTAAGACAACTCAAGAGAATAACCATTGAGTGGGAAAAAAGGAAAAAGGCTAGGGATGAACATAATCTGGCTGATATCGAATCACAGTTGGCCTCCTTAATGGATGAAAGTGGACAAGGTTTCGCACCCGTAGAAGCTAAGATTCATCTAGTAGATCTGGAGTCTCAGAGATATAATATTCTACTTGATTGGGAAGAAACATGGAGACTCGGAAGCAGGGCTATCTGGCTCCAAGCGGGAGATGGCAACACAATTTTCTTTCATAAATATGCAAATGGAAGGAAAGCCAACAATACCATCTGGCAGATGCCCTTGGCCTAGGATCAGATTGCCAACACACACCCTCAACTCGCAAAATTGGGTATATCACATTTCAAGCAGCTCTTCAAAGCCCGACAAGGAACATCACTTGCTGAAATCATCAGTATTGCAGGCCATTTCCCTGGATTTGTGAAACCTGATGGGATGGAAGACCTTATCAAACCAGTCACCATGGGGAAATTGGAGAGCACTCTTAAGTAGTTCAAAAAGGACAAAATTCCGGGTCTAGATGGCCGGCCTATGAAATTCTACCTTGCCTTCCTATACATCATAGGACCCAATCTGCTAGGGGTGGTGGAAGAAAGTCATATCCTCGACCGCATATATGCCCCTATAAACTCTACCTTTATTTCCCTCATCCCTAAATTGGATTCTCCGTTCTCCTACAATGACTTCCGTCCTATATCCCTTTGCAACTGTCTCTATAAAATTATTGCAAAGATCATTGCAAATTGCATCAAGCCAATCCTATTTGAACACATCTCACAGGAGAAATTTGCCTTCCTTCAACATAGACAAATCCATGAAGCCATAAGATCTACCCAAGAGACCCTCCACTCCATCAAGCTGAAGAATCTGAAAGGGTTGTCACTTAAAATCGACCTCTCAAAGGCATTAGATAAGGCTAGTTAGTTATATCTAAGAATGATACTCACCCATTTCCTTTGCAATCTCAGTTTCCTTTGCAATCCTAATTAATGGGTCCGCCTCCCAAACCTTTCTGGGGGAGAGGGGAATCAGACAGGGCTGCCCCTTATCCCCCTTACTTTTCCTTCTAGTTATGGAAGGACTGAGCAGACTGATAGCGATGAAGAAGAGGGTTGGGAGGATTCAGGGCCTTAATAACATATCTGCTATTTGTTGATGATATTCTCATATTCCTAGATGGGGGAATACAAGACATCATCTCCCTCACTGAAATATTGAAGCTTTTCAGTGCTTCTACAGGCATGGAAATAAACGGGGAAAAATATACAATTTCCTTCTCTAACTGCACACAATAAGAAATACAACTAGCACTACAAAATCTCCCCTTCCAAACCTTGGCAATGAAGGGCGAACTGAAGTACTTGAGCTTCAGGATCAAAGAAGATAGTTATAAAATTGCAGATTGGACCTAGTTGATTGTCAAGGTGGAGAAAAGATTAAAAATTTGAGCCAGCGCATCCTCTCCAGTGCTGGTCAGTTGGTGCTTATCAAAGCAGTGCTGGAAGCAACCCCAGTTTTTTGGATGTCCTTGGCTTGGATCCCCCTGGGGATTCTACATAGAATTCATTGAGTCTGCAGTCACTTCCTGTGGAAGGGACACAAAGAAGGGAAGCCCTTTGCATGGGTAAAATGGAGCAGGATTACAACTCCTAAAAAATGGGGTGGCTGGGGCTTAAAACATCTCCTCGCTTTCGCTTAGGCACTAGCAACAAAACTTGGTTGGCTTCTCCTGAAGCACAAGAGCCTTTGGTTGGAGGTGGTCACCCACAAATACATATGGCCGAGCAGTGTCCTGGACTGGCTAAGAAGACCCTCATGGAACAAGAAGGGTATATCAGTAATCTGGAGTGTTGTACTAAGCACTCTTCCCATCATTAGAAGGGGCCTCATCTAGAGGATTGGAAATGGTGGGTCTGTTCGAATAGGGATCGATCCATGGATAGGCAGTGGAAATGCCTATCAGCTTCCACCGGATTTGATATCCATGCTAAACCACAATGGAGTACACTTTATCACACATCTCGGGGACCCTCACAACACAACCTTTTCACAGCAAGCATGACAAATAGGGGAGGCATGGGACATTCCAGACCAATGGCAAAGACAATGGAGAAATTACTTGCAAGCATTAATAAAATCCCATGTTCGTCTAAGAGATGAGGAGGATGAATTGATCTGGGGTTTTTCAAAGAAAGGGC
Organism: Pinus taeda; assembly: GCA_000404065.3. Lineage (NCBI taxonomy): Eukaryota > Viridiplantae > Streptophyta > Pinopsida > Pinales > Pinaceae > Pinus > Pinus taeda. The sequence goes on from APFE031399389.1 coordinate 20,444, forward strand.
ACTACTTCCCTAAGGAAGGGTATGATATTATACATGTTGATCACAAGTCGGATTGGTTGAAGAGCTGGTGGAGTAATCTATGGAAGCTAAAGGCCCCTCCGCGCACCAAACTCATGATGTGGAACATTATAATGGACAAAACACCTTCAGGTACAAACCTCAGGAAAAGGGCATTTCCAGGCTTGACTTGGTGTGTATTATGCTATGCAGAGGAGGAATCGAACCACCATCTATTCCTCTCATGTACCACAACTCAACATACCTGGGCGCAAGTCATTCATACACTAAGAATCCCTCAATCCTGGAGCAGTGATGACATCCCCAACACCTGGGAAAGATGGTGGGAATCATCATCTGAGCAGAGAAAGCAGAACCTGCCGCTTTTGGTCTGTTGGCACATATGGATGTGCCAGAACAACATAATATTTAGGGGCCGAAATATAGTCTGGCCTTTGATCCCCCCAAAAATCTATATGAGCTTCAAGGAAATCCCTGCGGAGGAACCTGCATTTCGGACCCGGAACATCACACAGGAACAGATAGACAAAGAACACCCTTGGCATACTTTGATGGTGCAGCACAAGCTCAGGATTGTGGAGGAGGCTTAATCCTTCATTTGTTTGATTCACATTTCTTTCATATATGCATGGGATTGGGAGAGGGCACAAATAATTTTGCAGAGCTTCGTACTCTCTAACACCTCCTATACTTTGCAATACAAAAACAATTTAGACACTTGTAGAAAAATTGATGTAGGTTAACTCGATAATGCAATATAAATCAAAGCAAAATACTATAACCTACTTCTACTATCAATTTGCGGAAGCTTAAAGATCGAGTTGAACAATATAACCAGAAGAAGAAGAATCAATGGCACAATACACATGAAAATACTTTTGGGGAAAGCCTCAACTAAAAACCCCACACTATCTGTATTATCATACAAGGTGGAAATAAATAGGAATTATACAAAGCCTTAGCTCTCACAGCTAGCCAGCTTTCAGTACAATCCTCACAGATGCTCACAGGCAATCTTCGCTTCTCTCCAACCTTCCTCTCTGCCCTCCAAGCTCCTATTTCCTTGTGTTGTTCCTTGTGGATGATATGCCTTTTACCAACTGGAAAACCAATTTACCAAGTGGATGATCTCCCTCAAAACTGCATAATCCTCAAGGATGAATCCTTGACTGCATGCATGAGTTTTCTTTATAAGAAAACAAGTGAAACTGATAGTACACTATCCTTGACATTTAACTCAACCGAGTCTTTCTCAGAATAGACATGCATGAGTTTCTGATGAGGGAATCTTCAGTTAACTAGAGTAGCACTAGTTGAGTGCATTCATTTAGTTCGTCAAACAGTTTGGAACTAATTTAACTAGACTTAACTCAGTAAATTGAATTAACTAATTACAACTCACATATAACTCAATCTTATCTCCTTAATTTAAGGGATAGCTCTTGCATGACTTCGGAAAGATTTCTAACTTGAATTTCTCCAACTAATTAATTTAAAATAAACGTAGTTGTTAAGACTAAATTCGATTTTAATTCACAATTTAATTCAAGGAGAAATTAAATTGGAATATTCTTGTTGCCATATTTCAACACTCCCTCTCAACAAGAAAGGGATTATCTTCCACCCCGATCATGTTTCTATGGAATTCAAATTTACACTTTGACAATGCCTTTTTCAAAATGTCAGCATCTTGCTCCTCTACCGAAATATACTGCAACAACATGATCCTCTCGACCTGTGAAAAGCCACGGGCAACAAATCTTCCCTTATGATTCTCCACACCACCATCAGTAGCTTTCTTTACCTTGTAAAGCCAACTGGAACTCACAATTGACTTGTTCTTTGGTCTCGGAACCAAATCCCAAACATTGTTACGAACTATGGAGTTATACTCCTCCACCATAGCATCAACCCAAATCGGTTGTTGCACTGCTTCCTCAAAGGAAGATGGCTCGGTCTCAACACATTCACCAGCAAGGACCATGTATCCAATGTACCTCTCAGGTGACCTCCTCTGTCTGCGCTGAGAAGATGGTGCTCCCACATTCTCTCTCACATCCTCCAATAATCTGTTAGCTTCTCTTGTGTGCTTTCGTCCATCTCTGGAAGACTCTGCTTGAGTGGATGTCCCCACTCCTGGAACCTCTGCATGCGGCTACTCCGCATCAGTTTGAGGCTCCTCCTCCTTACGAACCAGCAGTTCCTCCACAGCCTGTAGTTGGTACTCCCTCTCAAGGGAAACTCGCATGGCCTTCTGCTCATTAAACTTGAGATCTCTGCGAACCACTGTCTTTTGACTGGTAGGAAAGTACACACAATAGTTTTGAGGTGTATGAATGTACCCCACAAATATCCCCAACTCTGTTGTCGTCTCAAGCTTCTTCCATGCATCCTTTGTCACATGGCAATATATCGATGAGCCAAGGTCCTAAAGTGACCCACATCTGGTCTCTTACCTGAGAAAGCTTCCTCTGATGTCTTCATCCCAAGTATGTGATGCGGGCTTCTATTCTACAAATAGACTGTTGTGTTGCATGCCTCAGCCCACAAGTGAAGTGGTAGGCCTTGTTCATGGAACATTGCCTGTGCTGCCCCTACAATAGTTTTGTTCTTCCTCTCGGCCACCCCATTCTGCTGTGGGTTATGAGGTGACGTCAACTCTCGTTTAATTCCTTCCGCTACACAGAAGTCCTTAAACTCTTGAGAGACATATTCTCCATCGTTGTCGCTTCTCAAGGCCTTGATCTTCTTCCCTTACTCTTTCTCGACCAAAGCTTTGAACTCACAAAACTTTGTGAAAGTTTGGTCCTTCTTCTGCATGAAATAAATCCAACATTTATGAGAATAGTCATCAATGAAAATCACACAATACCTTTGCTTCGCTGTGGATGCCATCAAGAGTGGTCCACACAAATCAGTACGAACTCGCTTTAAGATAGCCTCTGTTTGACTGTCTCGATCATGAAAGGAAGACTTGATGTACTTTCCCAATGTACAAACTTTGCATGTGTCAACTTGCTCAATTTTACCTTTGGGAAGTCCTGTAGATATCTTCTGCATTATCTTCAAAGCCCCATGATGCAAATGGCCCAACCGTCTGTGCCACAACTCGTCAATGTCTTGGCTTTGCACTGATTCTGCTTTCGTACTCAATGTTGCACAATCATTGTTCACCCGAATCCCTATCCTATTGGTTTAGCCCGTGTCTATGTGTCTTAGGAATGCCTTTCCTTTACTAAAGACAACATCGTAGCCTTTGTCCTCCAACATCGCGACTGATACCAAGTCCTTCTTCAGTCCAGGCACATACATCACATTTGTTAAGGTGAGAGGAGCTCCATGCTCCCTCTGAAAAGCAACCATGCCCACTCCTGAAACACTATACCTTCCATCGTCACCCATCCTTATGTGCATCTTGAGGTCTTTCTTCTCCAAGGCATTGAATAATTTTTTATCACCGGTCATGTGGAATGAGGCTCCACTGTCAAGATACTAGACACAACCCATCATCGATGACACCATGCATGCGATGAGAGTAAAGTCCATTTCGAACTTAGAGGCTAATGCATCACCTTCCGATCCTTCTGAGGATCCCTTCTTGGACTTCCTCGATGGGCAATTAGTCGCATAATGTCCCATCTTGTGACAATTAAAGCATCTTACTTTAGACATGTCACCCTTCTCCCCCCTATGAGAAGAATTAGATTTGAAATGGGAAACCTTCCTCTTCCCTTTCCTTGCCTTACTTGCTAAGGTCGGATTTTCTTCATCATCATTCTTGGATGAAGAACCATCTCATGTGCTCCTCCTGATCTCCTCCTGCATAAGAACCAACCACGGTCGTTCCCAATCCGGCAGTTTCTCCCTTCCATTCACAGAGTCCTAGTAGCTATTCCAACTCTTTGGAAGGCCAAGGAGAGCGAGGCTCACCATATCATCATCAACAGTGGTTATTCCCACACTGCCAAGCTCATCTCTGCAGGTGGTGAGCTTGTTTAGATATGTGGAAATAGTATCTCCCTTCTCCATCTTGATTCTTCGAAGCTTATCCTTGAGCACCAATTTCCTCTGGTTGCTATTGTTCTAGTAGAGGTCCTTCAATGTCTTCCACATTGAAAATGGAGTACCCTTCCCATGGAGACTCGAGACAATATGATCTCTAACTCCCTCAAGGATGATCTGTCTCACCTTCACCACACACTTCTTCCACTCATCCAACTCTTGTGCATTAGTTGAAGCTGGCTTTAGGATTTATTGATTAATGAATTCCTTCAAGCCATTGTCTTCTAATACAGCCTCCATTCTATCTTTCCATGCTATGTAATTCGAGATAACTTCCAAGGCATACTCGAGTCTCAAGCCATAGAACGCCATTGGCCAACTTTGAAGTATGATATGAATTTGATTTGCACCTACAACCCCGAACTTCAAAATTCAAATTCTCTTCTCAGTATATTGTTCACAGCTACGATACCATGTAGAAATTATCTACAAATCTGGCTACAAATCTAGCTCTGATACCATGTAGAAATTTTCTACAAATCCAACTACAAATCTAGCTCTGATACCATGTAGAAAATCTGATGTAGGTTAACCTAATAATGCAATATAAATCAAAGCAGAATACTATAACCTACTTCTAGTATCAATTTGTGGAAGCTTAAAGATCAAGCTGAAAAATATAACCATAAGAAGAAGAATCAATGGCACAATACACATGAAAATACTTTGGGGAAAACCTCAACTAAAAAACCCACTATTTGTATTATCATACAAGGTGGAAATACATAGGAACTATACAAAGCCTTAGCTCTCATAGCTAGCCAGCTCTGAGTACAATCCTCACAGATTCTCACAGGAAATCATGGCTTCTCTCCAGCTTTCCTCTCTGCCCTCCAAGCTTCTATTTCGTTGTGTTGTTCCTTTTGGATGATTCTCCATCAACCAAGTGGAACACTCTAATCTCACACACTATCAGAACTGTGCAATCCTCAAGGAATGATTCCTTGATTGCATGCATGAGTTTTCTTTATAAGAAAACAAATGCAACTGATAGTACATTGTCCTTGTCTTTAATCTCAACTGGGTCTTTCTTAGAATAGACATGCATGAGTTTCTGATGAGGGAATCTTCAGTTAAATGGAGTACACTAGTTGAGTGCATGCATGCATCAACTGACTGTTAACTCACCATTAGTTCCTCAAATAGTTTGGAACTAATTTAACTGGACTTAACTCAGTAAACTAAGTTACTAGTTAGAAATCAAATAAACTCATCTTCTCTCCTTAATTTAAGATACTCTTGCATGACTTCATAAAGACTTCTAACTGAATTTCCACTAATTAAGTCAAAATAACTTAATTAATTATTTCCAGTAGCTATTAAGACTAAAATTCGATTTTAATTCACAATTTAATTCAAGGACAAATTAAATTGGAATATTCTTGTTGCCATATTTCAACACATATCAGTACTTTTAGGGCTTATCAAACCCTAATTCAGTTTCTACATTCCCTAGACAAATCATCACTTTGAATGCCTCCTTCCCTAAGAGTTTATTGGCCTGAAGCCCTCTAGAAATGCCTCCTTGAGGGACTAGCACAGCCTTGGTCAGGGATAAGTGCACTTCAGTGCAAGTAGACCCATGTCAGGGTGCTTTCTAGAGCACTTAGGCCCACTTTGACCTGCGCTGGGTGAGATTGAGTAAAATCATCATAGGGTTTTGGGAATATTCTTATCTTTTGGAGCCATCTAGAAGATTCCCACACTTGTCATTTCCTATGAGCTCGAAATTGGATAGGGAATGAGTTAAGTGACCTCCTATCCTTTTATCCCTTCCTCCATGGACACTATATCTAAGTTTGGAAGGCCATTCAATACCCTCATTTACGACCAAACCTCCTCCATTTTCCTATAAATTTAGCACTCATCTAAGTGATCAGGGGCTGGACTTTGAGAATTTGTAAGGAGGTACTATTGGTGTGAGGTTTGAGATTATAAGCAAGTATTGTTACGCTGCAAGAGTGTTGTGCTTTTGATGTGATGCTAGTTGGAACCCAAGCTGGAAGAGTGACAATGGATTAGACTTCATGGTTGTAATTCTTCATTCTACTTAATAAAGTTGTTTACACCTTTTCCCATATTCTTGTCTTCATGTATGATGATTATATGTGTAAATGCTTTCGATTCCATTTTCTTATTTTGTTTAGATAGATCTCTTTCTTTGATTGGATTTTGTCTTCTGTTTATTATTGCAAGTACTTGTTGAGCGGATTAAGTTCGAGAAGGAGCGATGGGAGCCAAACAAAGGAGACAAAGGGAAAGTGAAAGATAACAAGTAGGTCCCTTTTCTTATTTATATTCTATAGTAAAAGGTTAAGCGCTTTAAATCTGTTGTTTTAGATGTAGCTATCTATCTAGGGAAATTGTGTTTATCCATAGATGCAAAATTCCACATAACAAATTGGCGACTCCACTGGAGAATTATACTCATTCTGAGTAGTTTACCTTCATCCTAGTACACCCTAGTAGACTTTACTCACTTCAATTGATCTTGTTTCAACCTTTTTTAAGAGGTTTTGGTTAAAATTGTGCTTGAAAGCCCCTAGGATGGCCTCTCTGGCACCAACGTAGGTTTGGTCTAGAGACAAAGCGCTACAGAGCACCCCTGGCTTGAGGATAGTGCTTTGAATCGCACTGTCTCCCACTCAAGGCTGCGTTGATCCTCCTTATGTCAAAAAATCCCCCCTTTGACTTGATTGTTCCAAATTTCCTTCTATTTTTGCTTGCTAAAAGATCAATGATGCTTGTCTCTCTGAAATCAATTTGTGTTTCCTTTGCCAACCCTACTTTGGCCTTGATTGTTTAGTGTTTCTTAAATGATTTCTTTATCACTATCAGTTCATTGTCAAATTTAATTTATAGTCGATTAATCTTTGTTCAAAAGAAAGTGTTGTAAAAGTCTTCATTTCTTTCAAAACATAACTGTTTTAAAGTCTTCGTTCTTGCAAAAAGATTGCTTGATTGTATGTGCATTAGTTTCCTTTTGTTCATTTCAACATTAAGGAAATTGAAAAGAAAAACTTGCATTGTGCATTGGAAAAGTTTGTGTGTGCTCATAGGAATAGTTTAGGGAAATTGCATTAGATGTGTTCTTTGTTCTTTGATTAAAGAATTTGTTTGCTCTATCCCTACTAGCTAAGGTTTTCATTGTTAAAATTGAATGAAAAGGAAGCTTATCATTTTAGTTGCATTCTAGGAATTCCAAATACATCACGTGGTGAACCTTGAAAGGCAAATTCTTAATCAAGATCAACTTAAAATTAACATCAATTAACCTAATGGAGCATTGCCACCTAACGCAAAACATTTAGAGGTTATAAGCTAGAGACGTGTTCCGACGTCGTAAAACATAGCAGTTATCGCTAACTTGTCTATGATACATTCTGAGTGTGATACCTCATTCCACGTACATGAGTATATCATATCTCATCCACATACCTTCAGGTATATAGGGCAGTGTTACAGTACATAAAGTATAAAGGAATGCTCTCACTATGTGGTTTCGCATTAGACAGTGCTGATATGGATTGGGCCTCCATGTACTTTTGGGTATATATGGGAGGACAACACTAGGTTGATATCCATCCTTAAGTAACTAAGTCAGCTGCCTTGTACATTGTGATACACCGAACACAGCATTCGGGGAGAATGCCTTCCCGTACTTCTTGGTTCGCCAAGAGGTATTCTGCAGTTCACAGTTGCTTGGTAAACCTTTTTACCTAGCTTACCCCTTTTTGTTTATTTCTTTTTTTAATAAAATCAATCAGCAATCATGGAGGAAAATAAACCCTTACCCCGTTGTTCGCGAGGAGCAGTGAGTAAACCGCCTTTACCGCACGAAGCTACACCTATCCAGTCGAAGCGGACTTGTTTGACTGGATCCAGTACTTCACAAACTCCTGGTTCTTCATCTAAATTACCAGAAACACCTATACTGGTAAGTACTATGACCCCAGTTACTGGTACAATTGTTACTAAAGTGGAATCTCCACGATTACCTGAGGAAGCTATAACTGAATCTAGTGAAACGGTAACCCAAGTTGTTCAACAACAAGTTGATTCTCAATTCGAAGTTGCTCAACAAGAAATTACTTCTGAACCTGAATCTGTTCAACTAGGAGTTGATCCTGAACCTATCAATGTTCAGCCAAAAGTTACTTATGAATCAGAATTTGTTCACAAAGCCCAATCTAAACTTGTTCTTTTACCAAAACATTTGGATCTTGAGGTTGAACAATCAGACGTTATTACCATACCGGAAGAAGATCGACCGATACATCCTCAGACATCTGTAACTATCAAGACTTCCTCTTTACCTCAGGAACAAATACTAGAAATATATTATGGACATAATGATGAAATTGTTCCACCTGGTTTGATTTTGAAAGAAGAGGAACTTGAGGTATAATCACCCAAAAATCCATTCCATTTTGGAACTAGACTTTATCTATATCCTGATACTCCTCATTTTACTACTCTTGATCTTGATTACTTTTAGACACTTGTTGATTCGTTACGAAACTTATTTGGACATTTGACTATGGCAGAGTCAACATCCTAGACTGTACCATCTGTTATGGCTACAGAAAAATCTTCTGTCGCAACCTCTTCGATGTTTACTATTACACCTGAGTCACACTTGTATGGTGTTCTGTCTGTCCCATCAAGTTACCAATATTTATCTGGAACCCACTTAGGTGTTGCTTCTAGCCCTTGGTCTTCACCAATGTCCTCTACAGGAATTTTAACTAGTTCCTCATTAACGGATACTGAATAGTCGGACCCATCAAGTTCATATCAAGCTAGTTCATCTAGTTACCGTCCTATGCATCTGCTTTACACTGGACTACCCCCATATGGAGAACAATATGCGCATTCTCCTTATCCTCCATTTTCTAGGGGGCAACCATATGTTGGTATGTCATCGTCTTTAGGTCACCCTAGAATGACTATCTGTCAGTGGCAACCTAGGCTTGTGTATCCATCACAACCTATGGAATCTATCTCATCCATACCTACAACACCTGTTGTTACAGCTTTACCACAGTCACAAGCTCAGATTGTTGTATCTCAGCCTATGCAAGCTGGTCCTTCAACCTCAAACCCCCAAGTTTCAGGTGTACAAATCTAGCCTTTTTAGGCAGTTTTACAACAACCACTTGTGTCTAGAGTCCAACAACTTCAAGCTAGTTTACCTTTTACTGGAATAACTCAGACTTACATTGGTTTAGTGTATTCACAACCTGGTCAAGCTTACATTGGTGGGAAACAACCGTTAAATCAACAACCATTGTATCAACAACAATAACAGTTGCTTTAACAACCTTGGCAGCCCCAATATCAACAGCAACAATTCCAGCAATACCAACCCCAATCTGGACTTGGTCAACAAGCCTACACTGGGTTTGGTCAACAACAAGTTTACCTAGGTCCTAGTCAACAAGCCTATGCTGGGTTTGGACAACATCAAATGTATCCTCGTGCTTAACAACAACCTTATGCCGGATTTGCTCAACAAACTTACCCTTATCAAGGTTACCAGAAGAAAATGCCTTATGTTGGTATGCAAAGGCCTATTGCCCAGGCAATCCCATCTTACGCTGGATATGCTCAACCTAACCTCAATATATAGTTGCCTTTCATTACGACATTTGAATTACCAAATCTAAATCAGCTCACCAATGACCCAATTCTTTATGCACCTTGGTGGCCGGTGATTCCTCATAATTTACCTTCCGATATTCTAAAATTCAATGGAAACCCTGGAGAAGACCCATCGAACCACGTCATGACTTTTCATTTATGGTGTTCATCAAACTCCTTGAATGATGATTTGATTGGACTACGGCTTTTCTAGAGCACGCTTACTAGTCCAACTGCGAAGTGGGACGTTGAGTTACCACGAGCTTCTTTTGATAACTTCACTACCTTAGCTACCACATTTTTAACCCATTTCCAATTACCCATATGATATGAGACTCGAATTGAACTATTAACCAACTTTAAACAGACTACTACTACTCATATCTTTGATCATATTCATGAGTGGCATCGTCATTGTCGAATGGTTAAAACTTATGTTCTTGATCAACTTTTGGCTAAGTGGTTTATAAAATCCTTGCTCCCATCTATCACTACGGATGTGGTGAAAGGTGGAGTTGTCACTGAAGAGAAAGTAATGGATCATGCCCAATATTTGGACTTGATTTATACACAGTGTGGCACGCTCTATGACAAGATCCCGAATGCACCTCAGCCAGCTTTCATTGTTCCTCCTCCACCATTGATTAAGGACTCTCATGCTAGTGACAGTGTGATTGGTTCTTCAAGCAAACAAACGGCAGGTAGACCATCTGGTCAAACACTTGCCATTTCCAATCAAACTACAAATGCACTTGATAACACTCTTGCTTCCAAAATCAATTCCGTGTCATCTGAAAAAGGCAAGAATGAAAAGCGACCAAAAAGCAAGAAGAAGGGGAAAAACAAGAAGAAGAAAAAATAATTCCCCTCAAGAGAAATCATCTAATTCCTCTCCTTCGGCTAGGAAACCTCGTTACCCATGTTTGATCTGTAACGATGAGGATTTTACACGAGATTGTCTTCACTGCTCTGAAGTCTCAAAGCTTTTGAAGACTTCTAATACATCTACGGTATTGACTGGTCCTTTTCCAAAACCGGAGACATATTTGGTTGCTACATACCATGTTTCCACTTCCCAAGTGCTTATGGTATCCACCTCTAAGCCGAAAAATGATATTTTGGTGTCAACACGAAGTAAATATTATGGAAATCAACCGTTGTTATCGAATAACTAGGCTGATCAACTTAATCCTTCAACTTCGACTTCATCTGATCCTATTCCACCACCTATTGCACCTGAGTTAACAATAAAACCAGCTAAAGGAGTTGTACATAAATCAACATTTCACCCTTGAGCTCGAGCTGCACAAAATTATAACATAGTAGAAGATTTGGCTCAGTCACCTTCTGCTATGTCGACGCTCGAGGTGCTTCAAAACTGTCCCTCCCAAAAGCAGGCTTTGTTGTCAACAATTGATGGAATCAATCCAACTAATTCCAATCTTGTGGTTTTCAACCATGCGGGTTATATGCCATAGTTACTAGCACAATTAGCATTCCTGATTCAAGTAAATGCCTTGAATAAACTTATTCACCCAACCATTATTGACGAGGGGGCATCTACTTGTTTTATGTCTATGAATTGTTGGAAAACACTTGGCTCACTGCCTTTGTCACATTCACCAAAAATGTTAAAAGCTTTTGACAATCGCACATATACGCCTTGTGGAATATTGTGTAATCTGCAAATTGAACTAGGAGGCAAAACAGTAACTGTTGAAGTTGAGGTTGTTGACAGACCCCTTGACTACAACATTTTTCTAGGAATATCGTGGGTTTACGCTATGGATATTGTGGTTTCAACATAATTTCATATGATTGCATTCCCTCATAAGGGTGGAATCACAGTTATCGACCAACTCGCCTTCTTTGCCTTTAGTTTACATGCTACTAGAAGCATTCCATTAGTACACAAACCCCCGCTATCTCTTCAAAACATTGGTGTAGGTCTCTTTAAAGATTCTTCCCTAATGGGTACTTTTTCACTACCGCCACCATCAAACTTGGCAGAAGTGGCAAAAGTTGAGACTTGCAACATGATATCTTCCACTTCATCTGACTTAAGAGAGATTACCAATAGTTCTGAAGTTGATAGTAGTAATGAAATTATGAAACTAAGCCCTATTGAGCTTGCATAGCAATCAATATTTCTGGCTTGTGCGACAAACCCAAATTCATCTTTGGCAATTGTATGGGTAGATCATTCATTAGAATATGGTACTTCCTCCGATCCTTTTTCACGTATATT
>APFE031399397.1:0-22766 GCA_000404065.3 Pinus taeda
AGATACTGCACAGAAGACTTAAAAAATCCAAAATGGTTCATTTAATGAGAAAGGTATGTCGAAAAAATTTTCTAACCAATCTTCAAGTTCTGCATCAAATAATCCTAAAGTTCCTCTAGCCACTTCTTCTTCATTAAAAACTCTAATAATTTTTTATTCCATTGAATATAACGTTGTTGAGGATATGAAAAATACCAAAGCTAACATTTCTTTATATGAGGTCAATAAATAAAAGCAACAACAAAAGTTGTTACTTAATGAATTGAATGTTGTCCCTTCTTCTCCATTACCTTCAACTACTGTAATTGCCAAGGCCTCTAAAGGAAAGAATTAGCCTCCTCATGTTCCTTATGATAAGTTAGATTCCTCTGATGCAATTTTAATTGGAGATAAGTCTAATTCACATTCACCTCATTTTATTTTAACCTTCAAACTTTTCAATAAAATCGTTCACAATTGTCTAGTAGATTTGGGCACTTCTTCTAATATCATGCCTTACCTTGTATGCTTGAAATTGAATGTGAAACCCTGGAAATCTATTGTACAAATAGTCTAGCTTGATAGAACAAAAGTTAAGGTTCAAGGAGAAATGAATGAAGTACTAATTACACTGTCCTCCAATTCAAAGGTTTTCAGATTATAGACATTTTGGTGGCAGACATCCCCGAATTTTATGGCCTTATTTTGAGCAGGGCTTGGTCAGAAAAGCTTCATTTCTATTTTGCTCTAGATTGGTCTCATCTTTGGCTCCCTTATAATGGTAAACCTAATCAGATCCGAGCTGATAGGGAGAAACATACGAAATATACTGTAACTGATCTTGATGAAGAAAATAAGCCAGTATGTTTCACTAATAATATCTTGGGAAATTATTCTTCTGAGTCTTTCTTCGATAATTTTCTTGCTCAATATTCTCCTTTCCCTATTGTGTCAATCACATCATAGATTGAAAATATTTCACATAATGAAATGCTCGAGCTCTGAGCACTACCTGCAAAAATAAAAATTGTTATCTCTACTGAATGAGAACCTATGGCCAATACTTAGCCAAGCCAATTTTTGCCTCCTCCAGCCTCTTATTTCGTTATGAAATCCTGCACAATTTTGAGCTCCTAAACAATAGGGAGTTCCTTATTTCCTTGCGCAATTCCCAAGGAATTGATCTCTTGACCTCATGCAACAATTATACACTCAACTAGTTTACAATTAAACCTTACACTAGCCTTTGTCTCCTATACTCAAGTTGGGCAATTCAAATTTCATGCATGTCTAGGCTATTTTAGCTCCTCCACTCCAGCTGGAAAATTCAAATTTCATGCATGTCTAGGCTATTTTGGGCTGATTGATCAGTTAAGTGATAGATCTCTGAGTTAGACTGTTGTTTCATTGCATAACTGACCTTCGACTCTAATAATTGATAGAGGTCAGTTAACTAAGACAAGTGAAAATAACTAAACTAGATTTATATAATTTAGCAATAAACACATGCATGAGTGAACTCCAAAACCACTAACTTGAACTTGCCGATCTAACTTAGTGACAAGAGCTATGTCATACTAGTTAACTTCCTCCAAGTTGTCCTGGTGATGTCAAAATTTGATTTGATCAATTTGACTAAGGATAAAGCCAAATTGAGCCTTTCTTACTACATTTTCGAACACTCCTACCCACTCCGTGAGGATTAAATGTTGACCATCGTAAGATAAATCAACGATTATATAGCAAACCGTGTTTTCTGTAAAATCTTTTTCCATAGAACATGTTTGGGACATAAACTAGCACAACTGCCTTAATGAATGTCATTAATATATGACTAATAAACATATATCTACTACATGTAGTAATTATGATTGATATATGCAGATAAGTATACATTAAATTTAACATGCTTAGCTGGATCTGTTTCTTCAACTTGTCGTGATGATGAACCACACTAGTTGGTTCGAAACGCATTGACAAATGAAATTTTATGTGATTTACGCCGAAGAATCTCTCATAAATTTGAAATGGATCACAGAAACCCATCAATTCTACAATATATATAATACATTATTATATAATCTTGAAAATTTAATAATTAAGTCCAATATTCAATAGTATTATTATAATATAATTATAAAAATAATTATAATAATTAATATTATTATATTATAATTATAATATATTAATATTATAATATTAATTATGCTCTAAAACTGTGTTTGCTTGGGTAATAACTCGTCTTCCTGGGGTTGTAAGGAAATAGGTCAATTACCCAAGACCCAGAGGCATCTAGCAGGAGCGAAAGCCTAATCCAAGTGGCATGGTTCTTGAATAACAGTGATGTGTCAGCCTACATTAATTGTTATTTGACAATTAAGTTATGATAGGTTTTCCCACGCGTGAAAATACAAATATAAATATGAAGTTTTAGTATTTATTATTAAGTTTTAATATTAAATTTAGGTATTGGATTTTAGTAGAGTTTTAATATAAGTGAGAATAAGTTAAGTATTAAATATATAAATAAATTAAAGTTAAACATTAAAATATTATTTAAACCTAATATTATTAACTGAATATACAAATCAATTAAAATATTAATGAACACAGCATTCAACCTAAGAACAAGTAATTGTTTTATTTTTTATTTATTTTTATTTTTATTGTATATTATGATTTATTATTTACTTTTTTTTTCTTTCTGAATTTGTCTACTCCTATATTGATACAAAATATTGTTGCACCGAGGCCATGGCCTCGAGAGCCCTAGCCAAAGATGCAGCATGTTTACATAGCATAGCTGTACATTACTCAAAAAAATAACATGTTGAGTATTGCCCCAAAGGACTGCAAGGAACCTAACCATGACTATTACAAAAAAGTAAAAAGCCTCCAGTATTGTGCTCGGAACTGAAAAATTAAACAGAGGCCATACAGCAACCGTAACAGGATGACTAGACCATGGCAAGTGAACCGAGAAGCACTGCCTAGCACAAAAACTGAGAACAAACTTCAAAAGCAACTGAGACTAAAACTGAGACCAAAAACCATAGACTAGCAGAGTGTCGCCCTCGCAGGGGAAACCGATGTTTAGAGCTATGCGCTTATCATGACGGTCAAGTAGGTGTTAAATGAATATCCTCGAGCATACTGAATTCCAAAAAACCATAGAGCGCATACCTGTTTAAACGTCATGAGAGGTGGAGGGTTGCTCTTCGATGATGCAGCATCCATATTTGTAGTCATCTTCGTCCTCACAGGGGTGGCCCTCTTTGCTAGTAGAGTCGCCGCCAGTAGGGACACTCGGGCCTACCTGATCATTCATGACCTAGGATGCCATGCCTTTACTCGAGCCTGAGGCCTTGCTCTACTTGTAGTCCATCTGAATGGAACCATATCTGTCTTCCGCCAGCATTTCCCTAGTCACCCCAGGGGAAACAACTTCCTAACCAGCATCAATCTCGCTAAGCTCTATGGTAACAGAGGCCATGAAGGAGAAATTGCCATGAGTGTAGGGGAACTGTAGCCGAGCGGTATTAGTAGCAGAATTGAAAGAACTTGCTGCCAAATTGTGCAGTCCTCTACCCCATCCTCGACCACTCCTTGTAGCAGGATACTGGTCCAAGCGGAAGTCCAAACAAAAAGTCAAGGAATTCGTCGTGGAGGAGGAGGCCTGGCGGACCGTTTGCCCCCGGGAGCTGCCTCTCTTGTAGCTCATCCTCTGGCGAAGTTTCGGCATAACCCGGAGAATAGGAAGATCCGAGATGGTTTGAGAGCGAATCTCTGCAGCGGCCAAGGAGTGACTTGAGCGCAAATGAGACGAGCTGAGGGCGCCATGATTAAGAAATGAACAGGCTGGAGAGGAGGGACTGGCTGCATTAAAGCAGCATTAAATTTGAGTTCAGGGGAATTAAAGACCGGTTCTGTGAGAGGCCGACAGGTGGTGGAGATGAGCCACACGTCCACCCTTCTTGCTACCCATGTACCTGTACCACATTCAAACACCCGGATCTGGGAAAAAGGTAGTGGACTTGGCCCGGTTTAGACTAACTACTCGCATGATGAGCTAAGACCTTGCTTGGGATCGAGCACAAGACCGGTTCGTCATGACAAAGCCGACTTTACCACTACGCCGCCTCCACGACCTTAACAATAATTGTTTAATTAATTATCACTTTGCAACAATATTTTTTACAATAATAAATTATAATATAATATAACATAATCACAATAATTATTATATTAAACATTTCCATGTTTAACATAAAACCCTAACCCGTGTTTTTAATAGAATATTTTTCCATAAAACATGTGCAAGACATCGAATTATACAGCAAACATATTATTATAATATAATATAACATAATCACAATAATTTTTATATTAAACATTTCCATGTTTAACATAAAACCCTAACCCGTGTTTTTAATAGAATATTTTTCCATAAAACATGTGCAAGGCATCGAATTATACAACAAACCATGTTTTAATAGAATCTTTTTCCAAAAACGTGTACGGGGTGAAGAGTAAGAGTTTATACCCAAGTTAAAGATTAGGTTTACTGTTTTCCATGCTATTCATTGAATTTCATTAAATCTCACTTTATTCTCATTTAACCAATAAGATGTGAAAATCGGTGAGCGAACTATTATCCTACGGTCTCCTGCTACTAATTGCCGATAATTCAATTCTACGTGTTTAATGGAGTGTCACGGTTAATGAATTCTAATTACTGACACGTTCATCTACATTCCTTCCCGTCAATGTAAAGGCAAGGTGATGAAAAGCAACGGAAAATCCTCTCATCCGTAAAAGGCTGATTTCCGACACGCTGTTTTGAGTGGAACACGGACAGTAGGACAAGCAGGATGGAATTTGATATGGGGTGATATGCTCTTCAAATATAGCTTAAAATTTTATAAGAATTTTTTTGGATTGAAATTGTGAAAATTAGCAGGGGAGGTGCGAAAACCAAATTTGAGGAATAAGTCTGTTTTGAAATTCCAAATTTGACGAGTAATGTTTTGAAATTCCAAATTTAGAAACAAAAAATATTTAGATGTAAGCTAAATAAATGGTACTATTATTTATCTTTATAACATTATGCACCAAATCAAATTAAATTTAAATTTGAAATAACAATTTAAGTTAAAATTTTCTGGAGAAATCACATAGAAATTTTAGAACACTCTTAAAACCTCAGGAAAACCATTCAAATTAAGATATTTTGGCATTTAACACGGGAAGTGAAAAAGATGCTTACCTCAATCGCTGCGAAATTGGACCTCTTTCTGTCACCTTCTGCAGTAAGTGTAGATGTGACCTGACAAAACACATTTTCTCATTCAACAAAGAAAAAGTGCACAGTCCATACGAAAAATGGAATGGCCAGCATCCATTATCTTTTATGCCTTTTCTCAAAAGTCATAGAAAAAAATAAAGAGTACTTTCACATCGATTGTTGTGTTTGACGTGACAAAAGCAGAAGTATTTCTTCACCGACGAGAAAAAATGGGAAACCCTGCTTGACATTATCCGTGATAAGCAGAGTCCACTGCATCACATCTATCCATCCACTCTTGTGTGGAAATTTAAGTGAAATATCCTATGAAAACAAGTATTCCTACACTATTTACCATTACCATTATCAATATGTAAATTGAAATGACACAAGCGAAATGATTTTCTCAATTCGTCCCTTGGAAAATAATAGATTTTCTCAGATAATTTACATCCAGACAATTGCTGCGAAATTGGAAAAGATGCTTCCCACAATTGCTGCGAAATTGGACCTCTTTCTGTCACCTTCTGCAGTAAGCCTTGACGTGACCTGACAAAACACATTTTCTCATTGAACAAAGAAAACGTGCACAGTCCATACGAAAAATGGCATGGCCAGCATCCATTATCTTTTATGCCTTTTCTCAAAAGTCATACAAAAAGATAAAGAGTACTTTCACATAGAACGTGACAAAAGCAGAAGTATTTCTTCACCGACGAGAAAAACGGGGAACCCTGCTTTACATTATCGGTCCACTACATCACATCTATCCATCCATTCTTGTGTGGAAATTTAAGTGAAATATCCTATGAAAACAAGTATTCCTACACTATTTACCATTACCATTATCAATATGTAAATTCAAATGACAAAAGCGAAATGATTTTCTCAATTCGTCCCTTGGAAAATAATAGATTTTCTCAGATTTTGCCGGGGGCCGGAAAGAATTGCTTTTACCAAAGAGTACTATAAGTGACAAAATATTAGTTGAGTTGAATATATAGTTTAAATTTTTATTTTATTTTTGTATATAAAAGAAAATTCAAATTTTTTTAGTTTTTAAATAAAAAATGTAAATTTAATAAATAATTGTTTTCTTTTTTTTTAATCAAAATACAAATTCACATATGTATTTTTAAAATTTCATTTTTTTTCTTTTCTTTTCTCTTTTTTTTGAGTTTATTTATTTTTTAATGCTTTTAATATTAATTTTACTAGTTTTTTATTTTTACTTTTTGTCTATTTTCTATTTTTTATTTAATCTAGTTTGTTTTTAATCTTTATTTTTTTCCAAAATCCTTTTATGGTTTATGAAATAATATTTTTTTCTTTTCTTTTCTCTCTTTTTTTTTGAGTTTATTTTGGGTGGGGGGTCGTGGGGGGGAAGATACAAATCATTCGTTGATCAAATGCTCATATGCAAGGTTGATTTGGCATGGGGTTATGGAGGAAAATCTTCCCTTCATTGGCACTAATCAGCCCTTGTTCATATGTCTTTCATCATGGTTCACTTCACATAGGAAGTACAGGTCCCTCCCATTATATATCATATGTATTAAATGGTGAAATAGGAATGCTAACATTTTTTATCAAAAAGATGTGATTGTTAGAGAAGCCATTATCAAGACAGTTTCTTTTTTCAACGAGATTAGACCAGTGATCAAGTCTAACAGAAACAAGAAATGCAAATTCATTGATATTCGGAAAGAATATCCAGTCGGGTTTTTTTGCGGATCCAACAATAGAAGAAAATGCAGATGTGGTGCAGTCATAGTTACTAAGCCTCGTAATTTGTTCCACTTCTGGTGGGAGGGTATAATGGGATCAAACAACAAATTAGAGATTACAACATTATGGGGAGTCCTTATCACAACAAAATGGCTAAGGTTAGACAAAATTCAAGTATATGGAGATGCAAATGAATCATTGACTGGGTAAACAAGCATACTAATTTCAATCCCCCCATACTTGCAAATGGGATGATGAGGATTCAGAACTTGGTAAGGACTTTTAATCATATACATTTCCAACATATATATAGAGAACATAATTGGACAGTCGACCTCCTATCTAAAAGAGGTATTTTGAAGGAAACAGGTAAAAAAAATTTCCCAGACTTCAAGCAGGGTATCATAGTAAATGCAGGCAACATCAACTACTATTAGGAAAAATTTTAACATAGACCTAATTTTGATCGAAGTTTCGTATCTTTAGATAATGAAAGTGTTCGTTTATGAAAATGTAATGGTTATAAGCTAAAGTTTGATGTTAAGAAAGCCACTTTTTGTAGAACATGAAAATAGAAATGTATGGGCATAAGAATGGTAGGAGAAGTATGAAAGGATAATATAATGAACGAAATATGAATTATGTATTATCCTTATATTAATACAATGATAACGTTTTTTTTGTTTCTGAAGAAAAATAATAATAATAATAATAATAATAATTGGAACAGTAAAAAAACACATATTAAAACACAATCGATGGAGACCCCGAAAAGTACTCCAACTATGTTACTTCACATCCACATTCAATGAAAGTGCCTCCATTTCTCCTCTCACGAAACACACCTCTATTGTCAGCCTCCATCGCCCTAAATCCTATCAGTTATTCTCAGCCTCCATTGCTCCGCTTCTTGAGAACCCATCAACAACGTAAAGGCAAACTCCTAATCCTTTACCTTTACCTTTTTTACTAGCACCTTGTATTGAAAATTTTAACACAAAATATTTCTTTTGTTTTAAAAAAATTCTTAAAAGCCCACTCTATGTAGTAGTTTCGAATGCAACAAAAGAAAAGTTGTCTCTAATCGTATCAACAGAGATCGAATGGACATAAGATGAATTGATGTCTAAGAAATCTTGCCAGGAAAAGTTGTCGCATTCTTTAAAGTCGTTTACCGCCACAAAACGAAGATCCCAACAAATTTTGTATTTATATAAGATAACATGAATAATAAGTGAAATAGAAACCTCAGTATAGGTGTGAGACAACAGTAGCATGCAAGTTGGCAAACTTAGGGCGCACTGTCAGAGTCAATTTTGTAGTTGCTAGATAATATTGTCTTAAATTGATATGTTTTTTGCTTAATTGTTAGTTGTCTTAAATTAGTCTCGTCTTAAGTGGCCATTGTCTTAAATATAAAGTTTTGTATTAAAATATTTTTGTCTCAAACTATTTTTGTCTTAAATATAAAAGTTTGTCTTAAAATATTTTTGTCTCAAATTGCTTTTGTCTAAAATATAAAGAATTGTCTTAAACTATTTTTGTCTCAAATATAAAGTTCTATCATAAAATATTTTTGTCTCAAACTGTTTTTGTCTTAAATTTAAAGTTTTGTCTTAAATATAAAATTTTATCTTAAAATATATTTGTCTCAAACTGTTTTCGTCTTAAATTTTATATTTAAGACAATACAATTCATATTAAATTTTATATTTAAGACAATACAATTCATATTAAATTTTAATGTAAAATAACTAAAATAAAAAATGACTTTTTAAGACAAAAGATTTCTTTTGTCTTTAAAAAATATCTTAAAAGTGCCCTTTGTGTAGTAGTGTTTGTTTGCTTCCACTCCCCTATCAATTTAGTGTTCCCCTCATTGGCTATTGATGGAGTGGCCACCCGCATGTAGACAACATGGCTATTAATGGAGTGGCAATTTGGCCACTGTACATCTCTCTAGATAAGTCAAGGAAAATATTAAAACACAAGGTGGTTTCTGGGAGGTTGGCTTCCTTTGATAGATATGGTGATAGCAGGTCATCCGTTGATAAAGGTAATGGAGAAAGATGTTTAACCTCTAGCTTCATCTCCCTATCCAGTGCCTGTTAACTCCATTTACCCAAATCCACCCTGCCTTCCTTAACACAAGCTTCAGGTGACAAAGTGCTTGATCTAACTCGCGAGCCAATTAGTGAATTGCTCAAGACGTTTTCTTTGATACTCTGGACATTGACCTTAGTAACGCCAATGGAGAAGTGGCTCAATCTGCATGCTTTCTTGTTGTGATGGTCATGATAATCTAACTCCCATGGCATAAATAACACCACGACATTATGTTTTTAGATACCCTCCCCGACTGTGTCTTTCTTGTGGTAGCTTAAACCTCTTGCATGGGACTCAGACCCGCACTTGCTAGAAGAAACTCCTGAATCTCTTGAATCTTCTGATATATGTAGTAGGTTGTGTTAAAATTTTAGACCATGGTAAGCAGATTCTGCACTTAGATAAGTTATTGTAAAACTAGGTTGCTTAAAATTGAAAGCCTCAATCAAAACAACAATCTTTGGCTATGTTAATATACAACCACATATTGCTATAAATTATGAACATAAAATATAAAATGTAGAACGCTCATTACCACATCTATCTCTATTTACCAAAATAAGAAAAATTATAGTTCTATATCTCAAGCTTCAAACTTGCCAATCAATCTTGTAAGCACCCTAGTTGTCATAGAGATCTGCACCCTACACTAATGATATTAAATGGATGCAAAAAAAACTTGAAAATAGGAACTCTAACCAAAGTGGAACTAACATAATTAGAATTTTAGCATACATGTGTTCTCACTCACTCTTGGCTACATAACTCTACATTGTTTTTAAGAACATTTGTGATGTGCTCAGTCTGATCTGATGTGCCCTTATGTTTTCTGCATAGGATCAAGGTCGCTTCTGCTGGAACTTTTGTGCCATCAAGGTTCTGTTGTGTATGGTGGCTATGCCCAACTATCGCTAGATACTAATCCAATGAACCAAGTAAAAATTTGTCCATCAGAGATACAACAGGATTCTCAACCATGTAAAGTAATTCAGTATTTGCACTTGTAGCATCCATTTTAGCTCCTTTTTTTGACGTCCTTATTATTATTGACCTTCTTCTATTCTTATATGCGATCTAGTTATTACTTTATCCATATGCTCTTTTCTATGTACTGAAAGAAAATCATATGGACAAGGCATGCTTGAGAAACTTTCTGTTTCAAGAGATTGAAATTGATAATCATACAAGACTTGCCCAACTATGTGCCTTTCCTTTTTGGCCAGTCTTGTTTGTTCAATTCTTGCCAAACCTACTTGTGGGAGGACCATCACTCCAATTTTTGTTGTGGCTATGCCTATCTCTATTATTGTTGGACGAGAAAATTTACCAAACAAAATGAAACATAAACTAGTATTGTTGGACATAGATGTATGACTTCAAAGTAGGTTAGAGCCTTAGAGACTTACTTAATGAGGTTTCCTAAGTCCAAGAAAGCCTCTTACTTGATAAAAGAGGGTCTTCAACCAAATGGATTAAATTAGTTTCCTAGACCTCATCAATCCAAATTTCGCCCATACTTCATCAACAAACATTCCAACCTCCTCATATATGACATTTTGGTATTCCTCTTACACTTCTTGCTCGGCTGAAACAGAATTAGTCTTAATTTGAATCGTGAGTCAACCCACCAGTGGAATGAGCAACATATCTAGAAAGAATTAGTTTAAGATTCAACATTACCTTAAAGAATGTTATGATCCACATGAGCTCTCAGATGTCCCAAAATCCCTGTGCTCTTGGTTAGCCCCATGTCTAAGTTCTAATTCCATGTAGTGAAAGGGGTTTTCTTTGGTTGAATAATACTTTATAAAAAGAGAATTTTTAATTAAGTTGTTGCAATATTTTTTATTTATTATAATGTTAACCATGCAAGGGGAAGCATTCACCTTGTTGAACATGCATGTAGATCTTATGGTAGGTTGGACAGCTACTCAAGAGATGGGACCAAAAATTTATTCAATGTTTAATTAAATTAAATTATGTAAAATTGTTGATTAATCATTTTTTAACACTGAGCACGAATCATGGTGCATGTATTACATGTTTAGTTCCAAGAGAATATTTGGATCATGGCGCATGTATTACATGTGTTGGTTCCAAGGGAATATATGGACACTACAAATCTTGTATACGGATGAGAGAATTTCTGAAATCATTACATTTAGGCCCTGAAAACCAATATTTTTCAACCGTGGATGCTTAGTGTACCTGTACTTACCTAGCTCTTGCATCTTGTAAGTACTCTTAAAACATCTGCGCACTCTTCTATTGTAGAAAATAACAAGCCACCGATTTTTCTTAGTACTTAATAAATAATGGGGACCCTTTGATTTTTCATAGGTTTTGTATAAGTATTTTATGTTTATTAAATAATAGTGAAAACGAGAAATTAGTTTCAAAGTTGGCATTTAAATGCTCTTCAAAAGGAAACTTAAATTATTTCCTTATTGGAACAAATGCCATCAATGTTCCATTATTGAATTTTTTTTTTTATAAAACGTTACGAGATGTATACCTCCGAAATATAAATTCTCGATTTTCTTTTAATACTCATACCCTGAAATTGAGATTCCTGATGTGACAGATTAAGCCTTTTCTTATCGAAACTTTTTGCATCGTAAGTTTCCATTTTAAAAATGTTACGCGATGTTAACTCCTTGGTAGTCCCACTCCCTAAAGTGTTTTCCTTTATACTTAAAGTTATGTATCAGGACTCTACATTATCGTAAATGATTTCCATAAGATTTACAAGAAACAATTCTGCCAATATGACTCTAACAAAACCTTTACAATATCAAATATTTTTATATCATAAGTTTTATTTATAAAACATTACGAAATGCGTTTTCCCTGAGGTCCTTCTTTCCGATGCTTTTCCTCAATATTTGTAACTTTTATATTAGGTTAGTATATATCGAGACTTCAAATATCCTGAGTAAAATTTAATTAAACTTACAAAAAAGTTTTCATCGAGAATGTTTCATAGAAAAAGGCCTTGTTCATCGAAGTTCTTACTTTTGGCATGTTCTATTTCATACCTTTCCATATCAGAACAATACGATATCGTAATTTTATTTTCAATAACCCTATGATATTTCCACCTTGAGATCTGATGTGGAAATATTCATGTGGCTTCCCATCATTTCACTTAAATTTTTTAAATGTGTTATTAACTAACGTCGAAAGAATAACTGATTCACATTTAATTAACATTGGTTCCCTCAATTCATTTCTAAAAAAATATTTTTATGTAAAAAATTCCATTTTTACTCTAGTAAGTTGCTGCAAAATAGTGTATATGTTAAACTTGTGGGCTTTTCCATTATAGGTGAACTCTAATTCTCGATATTTTGAAGAGGTGAAGAAGGGAGGGAAGTCTAAGAAAAAATCCCCAGAACAACAACCTGTTGGCCCATTTTGGAAGAGGTAGATGAAAAGAATCCAGGGGCATGCTTATTTTCAGACACTGTATGCACCAGAGATGTTGGGATTTCCTCCTAGGAAGTGATTTATCAGTATTTAGAAGAGGAAGGACCAAAGGTCACTAAAATAACAATTACATCCGATGACAAGACACTTGTCTTGAAAAATACTCCAAAAGATGTGGCCAATTTCTTTCTTCAAAGGATTGCAGCGAGACCTATACCAACGCCTTATTCATTGGGTGGTCGAAAATCTGGATATCTCCGAGAGACACATCCAAACATTAATGGGAAAGCTAATTAGTTATTTTTCCAGCAAGGATTTGCAAAGCATGTACCATTTACACAATCCTCAATGTATTTATAATAAAGATTTCATCGAGGCTTTTGTAAAGGAGCATGGACACCCGTCAGAGAAAACTAGGTAATGGAGAAAAGACCCAAACAAACATAAAGGAGAGGAATTCGATAAGTACTCAATCGATTCCCACGTGAGTCCATTTTCCCAAGTTGCAGCTATGATGCGTCAGTTGCATGCACAACCTAATGTGTCAAAGTTCCCAGACACCTAGGTACCTTTAATGGATGGTGCAATTGAAGGTTTTATATTTTAATGGGCCACTATTCTCTTAGATAATTTAGCCTTGCATCCCTTAAACATCAAGTGTGCCAGAAACATTTCTAAAAATAAGCTTCCCCCTTTTTACATGTTTGCCTATATTATTGATGCCCTGTGTTTTACAATGGATTTTCCTGCCATGGGATGGAAATGGACCATTCAAGATACAAAGCCCATTCATATTTATCATGATATCTTCTAGCAGTCCAAATACTATGAGCATTTTTACCATATTTGTCATAGAGTGATACTTCTGATTTATGAAGTCATATTTTAGTCTAAGCCTCCTCAGATGTGTCAAGAAGCCATGGAAAATGTTCGAAAAGATGGAAATTGGTTTGGAGAGGAATTTTTTTACCTATATTAGAGTCTATGGTAGCCTTGCTCATCCTCATATTTTGCCCCTATTCATTCTAGTCAACCTAGTAACCAGAGCAGTTGCATATCAAATTGTGGGTTATGGAATCACTAAGGTATTTAAGGAATCCAATAAAATGGAATGACCTATTTTCCCTGTTGATTTTGGCATATTTGCATTGGCTAATTATCACCATGTTGAAAAAGAGATATTTTCCATTCAAGCCCTCAAGCTACCCATTGTTCCTAATAGGAAATATGATCCTAGTTCGGTGGTGAATAATTTTACCGCTTCACGGGGAATCCGACAGTTTATTCATGAAGTAGAAAAATTAGATGACCTATTTGAGAAATCTTCCACTTATACATCGGTGCTAAGGTGAGTCGAAGAAAAATTGACCCCAGAGGAGAAAACTCAGTTTGTACAGTACATAGATTCCAGGATAGCTAGTCTTCCTCTTAATCTGCGACAGTTAGACTCTGAGAATTCATCAATTTCTAATGCCTAACCTGTTAGCTCTTCACAACTGGTGGTTTCTCCTCAAGATTAGCCAGAGGTTATTATAGCTTCCTCCACATCATAGTCAAAGGATTTTATTTCAAATCCTAAGTTAAATGAGGCATGGAAAGAGTTTAGTCAAACTCTTAATTCAAAAATAGATGAACAAAATATAGTTTCTCAAATTACAACAAATTCACAGCAAGATGAAGTTCTGAATTATCCAAAGAATTCTGAGAGAAATACAAAGTTAGGGGACACTTTTGATAAGTCTTTTGTTCAAAAGGACATCAAGATCATTCTTGTTTTTCCCACTACAGAAGTAACTTTGAATATTGAGGAAATTACTCATTTAGAAATTTTCTATAGTCCTTAGCAAAAAGTTGTGGTAAAATGGGGAAGGAAGAAAACAAAATTAGAGAAATCTCAAAGATTAGTACCCAATAATATTTCTTATTTTGAATTTATATGGAAAGGTTCATCTGCAACACCAACACAAGAGTTAGGAAAGCTAACTTAATTTACAGGTGCCTATGCTTCAACAAATATAGATAAAGTTGTAGAATTTCAAGAACTTCTTATGGAGAAAGAGGAGAGAACCATCTCATTGGAGTAGGCTCTTGATATTGAGAAAAAAAAATAATGAACAATGGCTGAATCAAGTGTTAGAGCTACAACATAAATTGGATTCCCTGAAGGTACAATATGACAAGGAAGTAGAGATGAAAGATAATCAAATCAAGGAGATGCAGAAGAGAATAGAACAATTGTATGTCAATCCTACATTCATAGAATTCAAGAAAGAGGCTAAATAATTAAATTTTCTGATCAAGCATCAACATAAAAGCTTCTGCAACAAGCTCACGATACTCTAATATCAATGTAAAATTAAAGTTTTCTTGTTGATCAATTATTTGATATGGTGAACTACTTTGAAGAAGGGGATGAGCAACTTTTTGATTTTCTAACTTGGCAGGAAAGTGAAGAAGGTACAACTGCAAATCTACATAAAATTGATGAAGCCCAAAAGATAATAGTATTTCGAGAATGGGAAATCAGGAAGAAGCAGTCTGAGGTTGCTGTGAATGAAGTCTGAAATCTTTCCAGCTCCATTATTGAAATGGTCAATGATACATTATTACAATCAAATCTCATCTCTAACTGCTATGAAGGTTCATTACCAGATGGAAAATAATTGCTAAAGGTTTGGTTGGAACAGATTACAACAATAGAAAACAGGATCAAGCAGTTATCTAAACTATACCTCGAGCTTCATGGGCAGTTTCTAGTTAAACCACATAGTCAATGGTTGGTTCTCCAATGTGTTACTAATACTTCTAATCATATGCTGTCGTCATTGAAGTCTGTTATTTTTACCTGTCAAATGAGGATCAAGCCTAAACATCCCCCAGAACTCACCAGTTTGTTGGATATTTACAGATTAAGAGACCTCACTATTGGATAGATCTACTTCTCCAAGATGGAGAAGGGGTTCTGAATTCTAAAAAAGAAATGACTTGAAATGGCACTATTGTATTTTAAGTTTTTCCTAATAAGATAAACCACTTGTATATCCAAGATGAGAAAATCTACAGTTTATCGGTACTATTATCCTATTTTTCTGTGTTTTTTCTTTGAAAGGAATTGTTTTATGTTATTGTTCACATATATGTGTGCTAATCAATCTTTCATGATCACTATTGATATGTTGGATTGGAATATAATGTTATATTGTGAGTGAGGAGATACTTTATCATATGTGATGTTTTAATTAAATCAATTAAATTAGCTATTTAATTGAATTAATTTACTCTGATTGAATTATTATCATGATTTCATAATGATCTACA
Organism: Pinus taeda; assembly: GCA_000404065.3. NCBI lineage: Eukaryota > Viridiplantae > Streptophyta > Pinopsida > Pinales > Pinaceae > Pinus > Pinus taeda. Next base: position 15,845 of record APFE031399397.1, read on the forward strand.
TTGTTATGTTACTTATGATATCTTTTTAGCACATATGTCTTCATCTTACTCGAGTATTATAATATTTTGCAATAGTTTGATAAATAGTTGTTAGAATATATTCATTTATTCACCATCTATTATCCCATTCCATATAAGATTTATTTAAGGGAAACTAGTCCCATAATTCCAGTCGGAGCCACTATTCCAAGCATAAAAGGGTCTAATTGGGACCCTAACCGGGTGGTTTTACCCAATGTTGATGAGGTCAATTTACATGATCAATATTTTTTGTGCTAGAAGGAGGGCCAACAAACTATGAATGGAAAGAATGTCTCACTCTAAATCAAGAGGACATTCTAAGAGTTTATCCCCCTCAAAATATACTCCAACTTCTAGATCACATTCCATATCTACAGATCCTAGATCTGAAGTTGTTGAACCATCTTTAAAATATCCTAGCCTTGTAACATAATTAGCCAGTGAAACCTCTATTCACACACCACTTTCAGATCAACCTATTGAAGCCCCTGAACTTCAAACTCTCATTTGGAAATTGGAAGGAATTTCCATTTATGAAGAACACCTTACTCACCTAGAACCTTCTGAAGGTAGTACTACTTCTTCAATAAAGTCTACTAGAGTCCTTACTAGCTCACAAAGTGAGAAACTTGGATTCAAACCTTTCGAATTCCCTTTACCCACTCACAAGAAAAAGAAACATATCTTGGATAGTGAGTCATCGTCCAATGAAAAAGGCACCTCTTGTCCAACTCATACTCCTACTATTCATCCTAATTCTTCACATCCTTCTTTACCATCTTCTTATCACCCTTTGACATCTTCATCCACTCCTATTTCTTCTTTCCAAGCAACCAACACTGTTATTGTTGGTAGTGTTGTTGGGGAAATTTCTAAAATTGTTAATACTTCAACAACCCCTTCATGAAGTACACCTAATTCTAGATCTTTGTCGTCAACCACTAGTCCTAGTGTTAACCCTAGAATGGCAGATATACCATGGAACAATCCAGGAGCAATTGTGATGACTCCTCCTCTGCACCCTTTTCCTAAACATCAAGAAATGGTTTCCTAAATATAATCCAGATGATTGACTTCTTGCAAAAGAACATCTACATAATTTTATGTTGGCAATAAATATTAATGGAGTTTCTAAAGAGGATGTAGTGTGTAGATTATTTCCTTATACATTTAAAGGATCATCGAGGCCTTGGTATTTTCATTACCATTAGGATCAACTACTAATTGGGATACATTCGAAGACAATTCCTGAAGAAATTAGGGGATGATAGAACAACAATGTGAACATTAATTAATGAATTGTCAAATCTTTAAACCTCACCTAATGAGAAAGTTAAATATTTTAATTCAAGATTTAATAAACTTTTGAATAAGATCCCTACTACATCTAGACATGGTGCTGATGTTAAGAATGAATGGTATATCAGTGCCCTCCTTTTAAACATTGCGAAGATCGTTGACAAAACTCAAAAGACAATTAGTAAATGATAATATGAAAGAAGCTTTGGTTGTTGAAATTGTGATTGATATATGCAGATAAGTATACATTAATAATAATAATAATACTAATAATTATAATTATTACTATTATTATTATAATAATAATATTAATGTGAAAATTTAATATATTAAGTTCCAATATTAATATTTAGTATTATTATAATATAATTATAAAAATAATTTAAAAAATTGATATTATTGTATTATAATTATAATATTAATTATGCTCTAAAATTGTTTCTACTTGGGTAAGAACTCATCTTCGTGGGGTTGTAAGGAAACAGGTCAACTCCCAGAGACATCTAGCAGAAGTGAAAACCTAATCCAGGTGGCATGATTCTTGAATAACGGTGATGAGTCACCCTACATTAATTGTTATTTGACAATTAAGTTATGATAGGTTTTCCCACCTATGAAAAAACAAATATAAATATGAAGTTTTAGTATTTATTATTAAGTTTTAATATTAAATTTAGATATTAAATTTTAGTATAGAATTTTAATATAGATAAGAATAAATTAAGTATTCAAATATATAAGTAAATTTAAATTAACGTTGAAACCATATACTAAAGCTAATATTAGTTTAATATTAAAATCAACTATAAATATTAATATTAAATACAGGATTCTAGCACAATAATTGCTAAATTAATTATCACTTTACAGCAATATTTTTCACAATAATAAATTATAATATAATATAACACAATCACAATAATTATTATATTAAACATTTCCATGTTTAACATAAAACCCTAACCCGTATTTTTAATAGAATATTTTTCCATAAAACATGTGCAAGACATAGAATTATACAGCAAACCATGTTTTTAATAGAATCTTTTTCCAAAAACGGGTACGGGGTAAAGAGTAAGAGTTTATACCCTAGTTAAAGATTAGGTTTACTATTTTCCATCATATTCATTGAATTTCATTTTATTCATGAAATCTCACTTTATTCTTATTTAACCAATAAGATGTAAAAATCAGAGAGCGAATTATTATTTTACGGTCTCTTGCCAAAACCTCTACCACTTGAGAGGAAAACCCAAACGAATTTTTCTTCTTATAAAGACTTCAATTGATGAATACCAAGACCAAGACCATTGACCTATTTTACCACTCCAAGACCAAGACACGAAGCTTATTATTTTGACCTCCATTTCTTAATGGAGTCAACAATGGTCAACTACCTATTTCTTCTTTCTGCCTCTGCTACCTTTCAGATCTCGACTTCCTTTTCTATACTTCAGACTTACAACTTCTCGGCCCTAATTCAGAAACCCTAGTACATGTAGATGACCTTCTCTTGTACCTTGATTTCCTCCTCTTTATACGGAGGCTACCTCCTTGATAACTCGACTTGAGATACTCCTTAGTTTTCTCCTTGACTTGACCTTCAAAAGGGACTACAATATTTTGACTTCTTATGTAATAGATATCATCTATACTTCGTACCTATGGAGTGATTTAGCCCAAAACAAACCCAAAACCTAAGTTAAGGACATCACTCTTCCCTTCCTTCTCTTCGTTGGTTATGAGGCTCCTTTCCTAGTGATTCTCACACTCCTTATTGCAGGTTTCTCCTTGACTGAAATTATGTCCTTGAAATGAAGTCGAGCTACCCTATTTATAGTGGTTTACCCATGTAAATTAGCCAGCTTGAGTTGTGTGTGAGCTGACATGTCCTTTGGTGAAGCTTCATAATTTCATTTAAGGCCGACTTGAAGGAGATGCCTAAGCTTGATCTCGGATTGTCTCTTTGACTCTTTCAATGACTCACATATATTTGTAACATGCCCAAGGAGGGTCTTCGATACATAACATTGACTCAATAGACTATTATGACTTGATAACAAACCTAAAGGATCACAAAGGGAACCTTAACTAAAATAAGATTCCTTGATCATGAAACCCATGATTCAAGCATTATAAAGTTAAATTTATTTTCTTCTTTACATCAATTACATAGAATCATATTTATACATGTCATTATGAAGACTGAACCTAGTTACACTTTTCAACACACTATACACTCGATGTTGGGGTTTGTCCATTGAAGGTTGGAGATGCATCCAAGATAATAAAAAAATGGATTAGATTACATCATGGGAAAGGTTGGAAATTGTTTATTATCCTTTTAGTTGTTGCAAATCCTTCACAGAAAGGACATTATCCGCTTGCAATAGATATATATGTTGGGGACTCGAAACATTGATCAACAGAATTGGAGAAGGGCCAAAGATCTTGGCATTCCAGAGACATATCATGAGGAATGGGGGTCATATGTAACGCAACTTTGATCTTCTGGCATCGCTCTTGGTGATAAGCAGGACTATATGATATGGGGGGTAAAATCAAAAAGAACAATATGATGGTTCAAGACATCTACTTGAAGTTGCCAAGGCTCGAGAGGATCAAAGACTATAATAAGCATCTACAAGATATATGGAGATGGAATCTCCTGAATAAATTTAATTTTTTTTTGCTGGCTGGAAGCACATGATCGTATATTAGCATGGAACAACTTATAAAAGCATGGGTTCATTAGTCCTCGCCTTGTATGCATGAGGAGGAGGGGGGGGGGATACAAATCATTCGTTGATCAAATGCTCATATACAAGGTTGATTTGGGATGGGGTTATGGAGGAAAATAATCCTTTCATTGGCACTAATCAACCCTTGTTCATATGTCTTTCATCATGGTTCACTTCACATAGGAAGTGCAGGTCCCTCCCATTATATATCATATGTATTAAATGGTGAAATAGGAATGCTAACATTTTTTATCAGAAAATTGTGATTGTTAGAGAAGCCATTATCAAGACAGTTGCTTTTTTCAATGAGATCAGACCGGTGATCAAGTCTAACAGAAACAAGAAATGCAAATTCATTGATATTTGGAAAGAATATCCAGTCGGGTTTTTTTACAGATCCAACAATAGAAGAAAATGCAAATGTGGTGCAGTCATAGTTACTAAGCCTAGTAATTTGTTCCACTTCTGGTGGGAAGGCATAATGGGATCAAACAATAAATTAGAGATTACAACATTATGGGGAGTCCTTATCACAACAAAATGGCTAAGGTTGGACAAAATTCAAGTATATGGAGATGCAAATGAAGCATTGATTGGGTAAACAAGCATACTAATCCGGATCATGACACTGCAAAGAACTACCACAGAAGCCTAAAATCTAACATAACTTCTCTGTACGGAGGGGAAACATGGAAGGAGATCTGTCTTCTCGAAAGACAAAATAAACAAAAAACTGTGGATAATCCGGATCATGACACTGCAAAGAACTACCACAGAAGCCTAAAATATAACATAACTTCCCTGTATGGAGGGGAAACATGGAAGGAGATCTGTGTTCTCGAAAGACAAAATAAACAAAAAACTGTGGATAATCCAGATCATGACACTGCAAAGAACTACCACAGAAGCCTAAAATCTAACATAACTTCCCTGTACGGAGGGGAAACATGGAAGGAGATCTGTCTTCTCGAAAGACAAAATAAACAGAAAACTGTGGATAATCTGGATCATGACACTGCAAAGAACTACCACAGAAGCCTAAAATCTAACATAACTTCCCTGTACGGAGGGGAAACATGGAAGGAGATATGTCTTCTCGAAAGACAAAATAAACAAAAAATTGTGGATAATCCGGATCATGACACTGCAAAGAACTACCACAGAAGCCTAAAATCTAACATAACTTCCCTATACGGAGGGGAAACATGGAATGAGATTTGTCTTCTCGAAAGACAAAATAAACAAAAAACTGTGGATAATCCGGATCATGACACTGCAAAGAACTACCACAGAATCCTAAAATCTAACATAACTTCCCTGTATGGAGGGGAAACATGGAAGGAGATCTGTCTTCTCGAAAGACAAAATAAACAAAAAACTGTGGATAATCCAGATCATGACACTGCAAAGAACTACCACAGAAGCCTAAAATCTAACATAACTTCCCTGTACAGAGGGCAAACATGGAAGGAGATCTGTCTTCTCGAAAGACAAAATAAACAAAAAACTGTGGATAATCCGGATCATGACACTGCAAAGAACTACCAGAGAAGCCTAAAATCTAACATAACTTCCCTGTACGGAGGGTAAACATGGAAGGAGATCTGTCTTCTCGAAGGACAAAATAAACAAAAAACTGTGGATAATCCGGATCATGACACTGCAAAGCATACTAATTTCAATCCCCCCATACTTGCAAATGGGATGATGAGGATTCATAACTTGGTAAGTACTTTTAATCATATACATTTCCAACATATATATAGAGAACATAATTGGACAGTGGACCTCCTATCTAAAAGAGGTATTTTGAAGGAAACGGGTAAAAAAAAATTCCAAGACTTCAAGCAGGGTATCATAGTAAATGCAGGCAACATCAACTACTATTAGGAAACATTTTAACATAGACCTAATTTTGATCGCAGTTTTGTATCTTTAGATAATGGAAGTGTTCATTTATGAAAATGTAATGGTTATAAGCTAAAGTTTGATGTTAAGAAAGACACTTTTTGTAGAACATGAAAATAGAAATGTATGGGCATAAGAATGATAGGAGAAGTATGAAAGGATAATATAATGAACGAAATATGAATTATGTATTGTCCTTATATTAATACAACGATAGCGTGTTTTCTTTCTTCTTCTTTTTTTCTGAAAAAAAAAAGAAAGAAAGAAAAAGAAATAACATTCAAAATAATTGGAACAGTAAAAAATCACATATTAAAACACAATCGATGGAGACCCTGAAAAGTACTCCAACTATGTTACTTCACAACCACGTTCAATGAAAGTGCCTCCATTTCTCCTCTCACAAAAAACACCTCTATTTTCAGCCTCCATCACCCTAAATCCTATCAGTTATTCTCGGCCTCCATTGCTCCGCTTCTTGAGAACCCATCAACAATGTAAAGACAAACTCCTAATCCTTTACCTTTACCTTTTTTACTAGCGCCTTGTATTGAAAATTTTAAGACAAAATATTTCTTTTGTTTTAAAAAAATTCTTAAGAGCCCACTCTGTGTAGTAGTTTCGAATGCAACAAAAGAAAAGTTGTCTCTAATCGTATCAACAGAGATCAAATGGACATAAGATGAATTGATGTCTAAGAAATCTTGCTAGGAAAAGTTGCCGCATTCTTTAAAGTCGTCTACCCCCACAAAACGAAGATCAACACAATTTTTTTTCTTTATATAAGATAACATGAATAATAAGTGAAATAGAAACCTCGGTATAGGTTTGAGACAACAGTAGCATGCAAGTTGGCAAACTTAGGGCGCACTATCACAGTCAATTTTGTAGTTGTTAGATAATATTGTCTTAAATTGATATGTTTTTTGCTTAATTGTTAGTTGTCTTAAATG